>JAVTVY010046438.1:0-218511 GCA_036873755.1 Hanleya hanleyi
GAGGCGCCCGTATCAGTCGGATTTTCATGGGGATCTTGTTCAAGAGGTACCGGTCTTGCATGAACATGTCTGCATGCAGTCGACCCATCATATCCACCGAAGCACTGTTCGCAGTGAAAGCCTTCCGTTTGTTATATCCCCCATTGTCCGCCGTGTCCATGTGCTCGGGCGTGTCCTTGTAGAATAAAGCGGTTGTCAGCTGAGATTTTTAGCCTCTCGGCCATACGACAACAGTGTCTCGATGTAGGCTCGATAGGGGTACGTGTTGTTGGAGTCACTGATGAGTTTGTCGCTGAGAAAAATATCCACCTGCTGAAACATCGAGTGCAGCCAGAGATTCGTCAGGCCCACCGTTGCTTGGTCAGCGATTCTGGTGCCAGCTCCATTGACCACCTTGGCTTTCACATACAAGTAGGTATGGGCTAAATCCACATAGGCCGTATCCGCATTACTGATGGTGAACTCGATGGGCCCGGTTTCGTTGATGCTGGAGAGCGGGAGATGCTCCACCCATAATCCTTGTTCGATACTGGTTTGTGTGGGCGGCACGGTCCACAAATCAAATTCACTGTTGGTGGAGGGGCAGGACTCGGCGTGGATTAAGGCCATGTTTTAAGAAAAGATATCCCGGGTCTTCTTGGATGTGCGTCGTCGCTGGGTCGGTCGTCGACTGGTGCGTGGTCTCGGTGGGGCAGCTCTTTTATTCCCAACGGTGCGTTGTGCTTTTGCCACCAAGACGCCTCCCACTTCTTTGGCCCGCCGTTTCAAGGATTCTTTGGGTGCCGTACCCCCCAAGACATCACCGGCCACTTGCAGTCCACTGCGTACCGCTTGTTTGCCGATTGCTTTCACCCCACGCGTCACCAACGGCAGGAACGTTTTCACAATGCTGCCGAGTATGTTCCCCAGTCCATGTCCTCGTTGCATGCGTGCACCGCTAAAGACCGGAAAGCCACCCCCGGCCTGTTGGGCATAATAGTCGGCATAGCTGCGCGCATCGCACTCGTAAGGTACTTTCATTATGCAAAGTGGGGAGCACGTGCTTGTCGAAAATGAAGTGTCAGCACCACTTTTCCTCGTTCGAATGCCACCGGTCGTCCCGTGTCATCCCTTATATCCACCGTGATCGTGTTGATGTCAGTTTGTCGTACGGGCAAGTAGAGCATGTGGGTGAAACTGTGGGTGACTTGACCTCCATACGTCTTTTAATGGGGACCACCCGTAACAGAGGTGTGTTGATATCGCCCACGATGTGGTTGTCCACCACGTTCGAGTAGACGTAGAGTCCGTACATACCCGACTTCATATCCATCGGCATCTCGCCATGGTGTTCGGTGGGACCAGCGAACGTCTGTAGATCGAAACCCAGCATTTGCTGTAGTGTAGGACTGAGTTTCACATTCACGGTATCGGTGACGGTAAGCTGTGCCTTGTCGTTGTGTACGTTGACATCGAAGAACACGTTTCTCTTGAAGCGCAAGGCTATCAGGCGTGTTGCACTATCCGTCACCACCCGTAGCGCCTTATCATGCAACAGTCTTGACAGCCCACCGATGAACTCCTTGGGAGTATCGTATTGGCCTTCGGGCAGGGTGAGTCGGGTGTCTTTTCCTTCGTAGGTCACCTCGTACCACACTTCATTGGCTCGCACGTTGTACCACGAGTAAGGGTATTGGATATCCACGAGGGCACATTCCCAGCGTCCAGGTAAATGTAACGGTTGTGGTAACTGGGTGACGTACTTGGCCACGGTGTTGTCAGGAAACACATCCAGCGAACTGTTACTGGGTAGGGTCAGGTAAAACATGGCGACTGAGCTGTCCTGCTGCTGCTGTTGGTTTTAATAGGTCTTCCAGGCCTTGGGCGGTTGTGTGCGGCGTCGTGTTCGTCGCGTTGACTTGCTACGTGTCACGGCTCTGGAGATGTGGGGTGTCTTGATCAAGGGTGGTTTTTTAAAGGTCTGAAAAGAAGGTGCCCGTTGTGATGGTGGTGGAGTTTTGGGGGGTGACTCCGGTTCCCATTCGGATTCCCAAGAAGGTTGTGGTGAGAGTCGTGGTGCACGACTCGGCGATTGCTGGGTTTGCTGCATAAAGGCCCAGCGGTGGGGGTTCCCCACCAATTCCTGTGGTACATGCATGTCTTTCAAGCCTTGAGCGAAGACCTCCCATCCTCGAGGATCGGTGTGCGATCTGCGTTGACGCATCAGATCATTCACTAAATCCGTCATGTGGGTGCCGGGGACCACCTGATTCTGTACCAGGAGTTCGCCTTTATCATTCCAAGTCATGTTAGGATTCTGTTTCATCCGTTGTAATACCAGGCCAGCTTGTTTCTTGAACGAGGCAGGTGCACTCTTCAGCACTTCGTCTTCCACCCACTGTGGGGCTGTGGGGGCTACCTCACCCGGCTGTTGGAGCGGTGCTGAGGTCAGCGGTCTGTCACGTGGTGGTGGTGGTGGTGGTGGTGGTGGTGCTGTTGCTGGGGGAGACAGGGTTTTATATTGGTCCATGAACGTCATGTACCGTTGAAGCGTCTCATTGTACCGTTGTACTTTCTCACTGTCGCTTAACCCCGGTCTCTGTAAGATCTGTTGCATCTCTCCATCGAGGCTGTTTATGGTCTTCACCGTAGGTGGGACAGGGTAGGGTGATTGGAGGTTTTGCAGGAACCGTGGTTCGACGAGGACCATTTTTTTCGTGTGGTTCATTGTCGGCCGAAGAGTCCACCCAGTACTGGACCCAACACGGAAGCGGCCAACGGTGCTAAGATGGCCCCGAGAAAGCCGCCTTTCTGTAACACCTTTTTCTTTTGTGTTTGAGGGACCCGCTTGTGGACTAGGGTTCGGAGACCTGTCTTATGCTTGGCCAACTTGGTCTTCTGAGCCGGAGTCAGTGGTACGTTGCCTTTTAACAGGTTGTACCCGATCTCGCACAGACAGCGTACAAGGTCAGGGTCCGCACCGCGTACAATGGTTCGGACTAACTCGGGTGGGGCCGTCTTCAATACACGGAGCGTGGGAGCGTGCTTCCGTACTCGCGCAGACATCCTGTACAACTAATGCTAGAACCCACAACTCTGCCCTTTTTATCCACCTCACAGACAAAGTCAACCCTGCTGTGGTATTCATTCTTTTTATTATTCCCCATCATCAAACACACAGACCCCAGCTGGAGGCGCCACTGTGGATGTGTTTACATTATTTTTGCATGTACACGTGGTGGGTCTCTCCGGGAAAGATGCCGGTCCGTAGTCGAAGGTGGTCGGGGGTGGCTTGCTTGAGGTCGAAGAGCATATACCCGTGCTGAGGGGTTGTGGCATCTTTGAAGGCTTCCAACGCAAACGGTGTGCGGCCGGGATACATCTGTCTCGCCAGGTGCAGCAGTTGAGTGGTATCTCTCGGGTTTTTGAAGACCACCAGGTAGTGGGCATTTAAGCTGATATTCCGATGTTCTTTGTTTTTACTGAACAGATTCTGCACAATGTAGATGATGCTGAGCCGTCGATGATGGCTGCCTTTGGTAAAGAGTTGGGTGACCCGTGCATCCGTCTCCGCCATGAGATCATCCAGAACCACCAAGGTGTCGGGTTCCAAATCGGCCAGGTTGGGTAGGCCTTCCACGAACGTGATGTGGGGCATTGCTGCATACGCTTCCTGCCATTCTCCGTAACACCACACGACTCGGGCAATGGGTGGAGTGATCATGCTGTCGGCGTGTTGAAGGAGCTTCCTGACGAAGTGCGTTTTGCCGGAGCCCGTCGGTCCTGCGATGACGCAAGTGAAGGGATGCTGCCACCCAGGGTCCATGGTTTGAGGTCTATCCGTTGTCGTGGTAACCCGCTCTTGTAAATTTCGTACGAGTGAACTGGAGTGGTGGTGGGTACAACGTCGGTCGTCGTTGTCTGTTCACGTTCAGAGATGGTGCTGGGGGTGGGTACAATCCGGTGGGTCTTGAGACGTAGTAGGTGTACTTGGTGTAAGTGTAGAGCTCGACGTGGCTTGTACGCGGGGTGTGGTGGTGGTGACTGGGCTGGATACGACTGGTGCTCTCTGTAGACCCGTTTCACTGATGGGTGGTGTTCTCAGTTGGTTAAGTTACGTGCTGACATAGGCTACGTCGTAAAACACACCTCCGAATAACACACTCAGCAGGGTTAGCAATAGCACCCCAAAGACCACTTGCGCTTTGCGCGTTTTGCGAGACGCTGTCTTCAGAGGCAGCTGCTGTTGGTCCATAGGACTGTGGTCGGATGTGGAATGAAGGAGGACGGCAGTGGTGTCTGGTTTTATAGTCGTTTCACCTGGTTGGCCGCGACCCAGGAATTGAAGGAACTGGGCCAGCCTTGCCATTTCACGAAATGAAACAGTTTGCCACGTCGACGTTCCGTTTTCAAAATCTGCTCCACCGTGTAGTAGTCTTGCTGTGTTTTTACAACAGGCTGTAATTCCGTGTCGTAAAACGTCCCCAGCAACGTTTCCCCTTGGAGATCTTCCAGTTCATAGACTCTCCGCTGTCGGGGTAGGCGCCGTTTAATCAGGAAGTGCTCATCGCTCCAGTTGGGCAAGTAACTTTTCTCGAACTTGCCCTTGACTTTACTGATCCGTACAGGGTCCCCGACCTTGTACACCGCCTTCGTCGTTCGCTGCGATGGCCTGGGGTACAAGACACGCCGGACTTGGGCTTCATTGCGTTGGGTCACGGTAATGGGGGCTCTCTCTATACTTCGATGATAGGCTCGATTGTAACCCCTCACCAGTTTCGGGAGAACATCGATGTACCGCCTTGTATTCTTATAGGTGAAATATTTATACATGCGGCCTTTGAATGTCCTGTTGAACCTCTCCACCACGGAAGCCTTGGTCTCGTTGTACGTATGGAAGAAAAACACCTTCTGTTTCTTGAGAAAGGCTTGGAACGGTCTGTTGAGGAATTCCGTGCCTTCGTCGGTTTGCAAATACAAAGATTTGCGCCCGGTCTTGAAGATGTCTTTGAACGCCGCTATGAGATTTGCCCCCGTTTTCGTCCGGATGGGTACCACCCACGCATACTTGGATAGGATATCGATGCACGTCAAGATATACCGATTCTCATCGTTGTGTTTGGCAAAGGCGCTCATATCCACCAAATCCGCTTGCCACTGGGCATCTATTCCTCCCACGATGACCCGGTTCCGTAGAAAATGGCGACGGACAGATCGATGTAAGGTATAGGTGTCTTGTCTTCTTAACCAATCTCGGACTTGGGCACGTTGTACCCCCTGGGGTTTGGCCGCTCGATAGAGAGCCGACAATGCACTATAGGCTGCCGGACTGTCGGGACTGTAGTATAAGTTATCCAACACCTTCTCCCAGCGCTTCATGGTGACAAAATGATGATGGACCCTGGCTCTATCGTTTATTTATAACGGGTATATCTTGGGCCGGAGTTTCTTTCTGATTTTCTTCGTGGACTTCCACAGTGGCCATGGTCAATGACCAGTCCAACTCGTCTGATGACCGCTTGATAAGCACTTCATCCACATCCACCACGGCATCTTCCAATGCAGACCATAGATCAGGGTGAAGGGTAAAATGCACTGTACCTCCATCTAGCCGAGCCAATTGAGCAAAGAAAGGGCCGCGTCGGATGTACACATCGTGACACAAGTGGATGAGGTCGCCGTCCAGTTCACCAGACAACACCCGTTTGAATTTGGTCCAGCCCTCCCGGGACAGACGAATGTGAGCCGGGCACGGTTGTGTAGGGTCCGTGTCTCCCACCACCTCCTCCATGATATCGACCGTATCCGCATACACGTGCAGGAAAACCTCGGGGGTCAAGCTGAAATACGCCAGTACTATATGCTCCGTCATGGTCAGTACGTGAATGGTACCAGATTTCACTGTCTCTCGTATTTATAGGGAGAACCCCGTGAGATCAAAGGATCAGGTGGTCATGTCATTGGGCTGACTGAGTCTAGCGGGGTAATCAATGGCATCGTCGTCGGGTTCATGTAGTTGTTCATGGGGTTCAGCCAGGGCGTCCTCCATAGCACGAGCCCATGCCAATTGGTCGGGTGATCGGTCGTCCGGTGTAAACAACTGGTCCACAATAGGCACTACTTTCTCCAAGGCTGACCACACAGAGGGGCTTAGGAGGATACTTCGCGTAGGCTCTTGGTAGCGGCCCAGGCGTATGTGGACGGGCGGGTCGGAATATACGTAGATGGCATTGTCCAGGTGGATGAGGTCTCCGTCCAACTCACCGCTCAACACCCGTTTAAATTTAGTCCAGCCATCACGCTGTAGCGTCACCGTATTCGATAGCATCTCAGCGGGCGCTCAGTAAATAGCTTCATCGTCTTTCACGAGGATGACTTTATCTTGATAGACGTATAACCCCACACTGGGTGTAAGAGGCAGGATGGCTCGTAGTGACATGCTTGCTCTAAATGTCGAAGGGAGAATGACACACACTCTGTCTCATCCCTCGTATTTATAGTGTCAATACCACAGCGCCAGGGTGAATAGGGCACAGACTAGTATGAGGCCAACCAGCCGGCGCTGGTTCCGGCGTGAGCGCTCCTGGTCCATAGCGCGAGCATCAAGGATGGCTGTCATAGTCCAGTAGTGGTGAGTGATGGCACGCCTCTCCATCGAGTGCACTCTGTGGAGGACCGCTTCTGTGAACTCGTTCAGGATCTGGCGTCGTCCCTCGTTGTCGTCGCCATCTGCAAACATGGACCGGACCACTGCTCGGTAACCCGTGAATGAATTCACCACGGTGGCATACTGTAAAATGCGAGTCGCATGGGGCTGGATCTCCGCCATGGCTCTGTAGAAATGAAGGTGTGGGATCCAGAGGGACATGTTTTATAGACCAGATGTAGCTCTACGGGTGTAGTCCGTGATACGTACTATTCTGATGGGTTAGTCCAAAAAAAGGGAGCAACAACAACAACAACAACAACAACACAGATTACAGATCAATCCTTTTATTATGCGTGAACAACATAAAAATGCATGTACTGACCTGTCTGTGGGAGGTTTCCCACAATGGCGTTCACCTTCGCGTCTTTTCGTGTACGTCCGTGTCTTTTCGTTAAAGTCCGTGTATCTTCGGTAAAGTCCGTAGGCATTGGGCAAGGAAGCTTTTTCCCGAGACCGAATCACCGCCAGACATGACTGCATCACCGCGGATGAATACATTCTTGCACTCACTCACACCACAGGTCGAGTGAGGTATCAAAGTGAAGCTTAGGTGAAGGAGCATCTAATGGACTGGGTGTGGGGTTGACATATCGATAAAAAATGGATATGACCTTGAACTGATCACGTGACCTCCCCGTGATGACAAATACCCAGAACCAAGTCAGTACATGCATCCCATAGTCCCAGGTCACGCCCGATTCACGCAGACCGGAAGTGACGTCATACACCTGCGCACAACCGTGATGGAAAAAACCCAGAACCAAGTCAGTACATGCATTCCATACAGGCAGAATGCAGGCAGGCAGACAGGAAGGCAGGCAGGCAGGCAGGGAGGCAAGCAGGCAGGTCAGGTCAGGTAAGTCAGATTGCAATGAATACATCCCTTTCCCTAAAAATCGACTCCTCTTTCACACACACACGCCGCCATCTTGTCCCACCACCCACAGCCGCCATCTTGTCCCACCACCCACAGCCGCCATCTTGTCCCACCACCCACAGCCGCCATCTTGTCCCACCACCCACACGCCGCCATCTTGTCTCACCACCCACAGCCGCCATCTTGTCCCACCACCCACAGCCGCCATCTTGTCCCACCACCCACAGCCGCCATCTTGTCCCACCACCCACAGCCGCCATCTTGTCCCACCACCCACAGCCGCCATCTTGTCCCACCACCCACAGCCGCCATCTTGTCCCACCACCCACAGCCGCCATCTTGTCCCACCACCCACAGCCGCCATCTTGTCCCACCACCCACACCCGCCATCTTGTCCCACCACCCACACCCGCCATCTTGTCCCACCACCCACACCCGCCATCTTGTCCCACCACCCACAGCCGCCATCTTGTCCCACCACCCACAGCCGCCATCTTGTCCCACCACCCACACCCGCCATCTTGTCCCACCACCCACACCCGCCATCTTGTCCCACCACCCACAGCCGCCATCTTGTCCCACCACCCACAGCCGCCATCTTGTCCCACCACCCACACCCGCCATCTTGTCCCACCACCCACAGCCGCCATCTTGTCCCACCACCCACAGCCGCCATCTTGTCCCACCACCCACAGCCGCCATCTTGTCCCACCACCCACACGCCGCCATCTTGTCCCACCACCCACAGCCGCCATCTTGTCCCACCACCCACCATCCACGCATGCGCATACCGCCCCAATACCGCCCCAATTTTTTTCTGCGCATGCGCAGTGAGGCGCTATCCTATCTACTTGCTTGTTACCTACTACTAACGGTTTGGGACGACTGCCTATAAATCTGCATGTTAATCGAGTTGTCTCCCTTGAAACTTTCAATGTTTTGCCACACAGCTGATGCGCGCAGTCTGTTTACAATCAGCGATGACGTCACAGGATTTTCGTCTATATAGCCGTGTCTACCGAAACAACTCCCAAGTCTGAGCCTAGACTGTAAGCATCTCAATCTCAAAATCTGACGTCAAACTGAGAAAATGTTATTATTGCTGCATCATCCAGTAATTGGTCCTCAGTCCCCTATATTTTCCAATATTATAGACTAGTCAGAGCCAACTTTAAACGATATCTCCAAAGCGAGGCCCCCATTATAGTCACTCGTTCGACAGGAATTATTCGTGTGTGAACTACTTTTTGTATTAGAGAGAGAGAGAGAGAATGAAGGTTTAAGCAATATTTTAGCTATATAGGGACGATCAAACAAAATGGTATGTATTCAAGTTAATAACTGAGTAAACTAATGCATTAAAAACATGTAAATACATTAAAAGTTATACAACAAACCGATTTCTCTCAAATAATCTAAAATACAATCTTCTTTTACTCGACTAAAAAGATCTTCCAGAGTAGCATCTCGATAAAAGTTATCTCTTACAATCCTAAAATCTATACAACTGATACGAATACGTTTCACCGTTAGCTATAGAACCTTTGCTGTGTAGGTGGGCGTGGCTGTTCTACCCTACACAGCTGTAGTTCCTTCCCTTTACATTTCGTACCACGAAGTTTTGGCCTCCGAAACGCCTGCGTTTCGGAAGATTTAACGGCTGCACATACAAGAACACAGTAGCTGGTGATAATAAAATGTACCTCGTTATTCTCCTTGTAGTCTTTTGTCACTTCCCTCCAAGTTAGAACTCTCGGTATTCCCTCATTCTTAAGTTATCATCAATTGTTCAAGATTCTCGGGGATTTGAATATTCAGCTGACCGACATTCAACTGTCAGTGATGTAAATTTCCCTTGCACGGACGTTGCCGGAGATGGCAGTGTCTTTGAAAACAAGCTGTGGCGCATGCGTGATTATTCGGGTCAGTTCGATGACGGTCCAACGAATGCGCGTGTACGTGGGCGTGGCTAACGGAGACATTCAAAATATGAGACCAAAATATGTCAGAAAACTCCGTGAAGGCGTGATTAAAAGATGATATCTCAAGAACGAGGAATTATTAAGTGTTGAAAGTTGGCAGGCGGCGAGAAGGACCAATGTAGAGGAAAATGAGGTGTAGTTTATTACTATTCGCTGCCGTTTTATTTCGTGTGCAGTTAGGATATTGGACAACGTCATTCAAAGTTCAATGTGTGGGATGTATTGTGTATAGGAGGAACCTTGGCTGTGAGTCGATTACAGAGCCATTCGAGACTACAGCCATTCTTGGGCTAGTTTCACCGTGAGATCTTCGTGGCATGGAATACACATTGGGGCTGGCTTTTCTTTCAGCAGATGCTCGGGAGTTAATCGTGTATGGCCACCTAAGTAGGTCAAATATTCATCGTACATTGTTTATTCAATATTCATCGTATATTGTTTATTCAATATACATCGTCTAATCACAGCTTGATCGAAACGTTTTTGGCTAACTTCTTTCGCGGTCATTCACACATATAATAACATTGAAATCGCCGCGATAATCTGTCATGTCATTTTCCTACGAAGTAGGCTCGCATTTGCAAATTGTCCGGTAATGACAGCTGTGCCAGGAAAGACTCTCATTTAAATATGGACCTTAGTGTCTGAAATAAAATCGTATTATTATTATTATTAATGAGTGAGTCTGTCCATCCGAATTCTTTCATCGGCAAAGGAGAACCGTTGACATTAGAACTTTGATTTTTGGCATGAACGTGCATTAGGGGACTGTTACCAGCAAGTTCTGACCTACTTTTGATGAATATTTGACCTACTTAGGTGACCTATTACATTACGCTTGGACCCCCAAGTCATCTTCTCCACCCTACTTCGTAGGTCCTGTGACGTTAGTCACACTACTCGTGTGTCTTACGTTATTGAGCATATAGTTGCAGCTTCGGAAAAACAGTGAAGCGTGAAACGCCGGATAGAAATACATGAAAATGATACCTCGCCTACCAATTTCTCCAGAGACTTCTCGACATAGATTATATTCGAAGCGCACCATATTCGAAGTGCATATATCAGTATCCATATAGCCTTATTAGATAATGGTTCTAAAGCTCACTCTTTGCTTGTTCTAGTGGTACATATGTTGGCAATCATTTGATTGTTCCACATAAAAAAATCTATTGTTTATATAACGAGACTAACGGTTTACCTGGATTAACATATTTCTCCCTTGATGAAAGATATAGTTTTTCTGTACTTTTCCAGAATAACTTCTGGGTTGATTATTCAACCCTATCTTGCCTGGGCGATTTGGGGTGAACCCCCCACCCCTATATATTTTCGCTAAGGCTAGAGGGCTGAAACTTACCACACTATATCTTTGGGTCAAGCTCTACAAGAAAATGTAAAATAAAATTCAGCATGGCCGCCATAATGACGTCACTGTGGCGTCATTTAAAAAAGGCGTTTTTGGACGATTTGTCGGTCAGAATTTTCGATTTTTTTATTTTTGTTTTTTCTTCGCAAAACTGCATGATAAATTAGTGAAAAATAATCTGATAGAAATAAAATAGGTTTTACCCACTTTCCCATACAGAAAAGCAACAATTTTGAAGAAATATGACGAAAAAGTCACTTTTCTGGTACCCCGCATGGCCGCCATTTTGAATTTTCCCATGATCCTCTGCTGTGGGGGTCATGCAAATGGGCTCAAAATGACCCCAATATGATAATCTAAAAAGTCACGGAGTTTCAGCTCTCAATTTTTTGTCGTTCCGGAGATAGAAGAAAAAAAACAATGGGAGGGGGCGGGGGAGTGCCCCACCGCCAGGCCAGGTAGGTTAAAATGCTGGGACATATGAACAAAGTGCAACTATCGTGATTCATACCAAAGCCGATCGATATTTCTGCCTCCCACCTCGCGACCGGCAACGATTCATGGCGAGACAACATGCTTCCTGATCAGAGAAATATGAGACCTATACTATCAATAGACCTTTTCATGTAGAGCTGGATATAATTTACCGATTGACAATTTTTTGAACAACAATCAACAGCATGATGGGAGAGTTCTTTCACCTCAACAACGTGGCCCCGTTGGAGATGACCACAAATGAATTTTATTTGATTGACATAATACTATACTTTGGTATAAAATGATACATGTTTCTGTTTTTGATCAAATATCTCAATCAAAGCGAACTATTTGGTGTAATTCAGTCCCGCCACAGGCCCGCAAACTTTGGGTGAATCGAGAAATAAACGGTCATGTAAAGTCATACTTGTAGAATATGCTGATGTATTTTGTTTGGCAGCAAACCGTTTATTTCTTGATTCATCCAAAGTGGGTTTCAGACCGTGTTGTAGTTTTATATAAAGCATGGGGTTATATATAGAGACCCCATATTTCGACACTTCACCGTAATACCACCGTCCACAACCCTCAAAACTCTTGTTTTGCGGGCCTGTGGTCCCGCTCAGAGCAGTGGTTGTTTAGACCATGTGTTTTTGACCACCACAGCTTCGCCTTTGCAGATGAATGTCATTACCTCCTCTTAATCTTGGCACTTCTCGAGACCGGGTATCCAGCATGTTTGTTAGCATCATCTCCTCATTTGTGGTATTTTTCACGACTGGCAAGACAGCATGTTTATTGGAGTGGATCAAATTTACGAAGGAGGCAGCAGCCGACAAGCAAACATCCGGAAATTTATCTAGATCCTTAGATTACCATTTAGAGATTTCCAGTATTGAATGGTCTTATATGAGATCATCGGTGGGTCTACAAATTTCACCGATTATTTTCGGACTGTGAACTTCAGTTTGATGCCATGTTTGGCTCGCATGACCACCTCCGGAAACATGACAACCTCGTGATCAGGGTCAATCTCAATCCTGAACCTGAAGCATAAAACAAAATATCAGTTAACGAGGACAAAAAGTGATATAAACAACACAAGTAACTAATTCCTCCATTCCTCATAACAGATTATGAGCGGATTAGTTCGAGAATAGAAAGTTAAACTATCTAACGTGTAAAATACTATACAGTGTCTTCAGAATAGCCTCATCCATTAACATCACTTAAACCGGTACCAGGGGCCGTGTGGTTACTTCATAGTTTCCACATGAACATGTGCAATGAAAGAGCGGCTGAGATACCAAGGCTACGTCCTAGAATCCTCCGTATTCTGGTCTGAATGTAAGGTGCCGAGAGAGGCTTTCCTGTGGAGTCTTTTAAGTCTTGACAAAATCTCCGATAATCAGCACATCACTCAGCAGTTTGGGTGGGTTCTGGTTCTAGAAGGATGTGCCTCCAACATGAATGGATTTGAACAGACTAGTATTTTGACGACGATACAGCTCACCAATCTTCAATGTACGAGTTGTCACAGCGAAACAGCTCACCAATTACCAGTATACGAGTTGTCAAGAGCATTTCCATCATAGCTCTCTAGATTTGTATCTAATACCGCTTATGCCGGTGCTAGGGGCCGTGTGGTCATATCATCCATGTTGCCACATGAACAGGTACAATAAAAGCGTACCTGAGATGCAACACATATCACGAATCGTTAGATTCTTGGTATGTGCTTTAGAATAGGTTTACCAGAAGACTATGCTGTGAAGTCATATGACGCAGTCAGTATGTCGGCACCTCTTCCCACTTCCCTTATATGTGTTGTAATTGGTCATCAAGGCTGATACAATGTAACTGCAAAAACTACATGCGTAGTATTACATTTGTTGTATGGAGATGATCTAAGCCTTAAACATTGAAAGCTTGGATCCCACGGTGGTGCGAGAAAAAACTCGGAATAGATCCTATGAAGTTCAACAGTTGCTAAAATAACCAGCTTCTTGATAAACATATATCATATCATAAATATTAATTTTAACAAAGCAACTTTCACATCCAAAGTTGGTTACGTCAAAGCTAGTTTGTACCTGTTCACGATACGAGAAATGACAACCTTTTCTTCGTTCATGGCAAAATTTTGGCCGATACAGTTTCTGAAAAAATAAAGAAGAATACGAAAACAACGGGAATGCACTCCTAGTTTAGGAAATGGTGTGTATTACTACGTTAAATGACCTAGGTTGCGATATTTTTTCATAGCGATATAACACATACAGTATAGTAACCCTTTGCCACAACTGTAACGCCCATCTGCAGTATTTGGTGGTGGGAGGTAAACAGTATGATGACACGGAAATAATTAAAATGGGCAATTACCAATCTGATTAAAACTTAATAACCGCTCCTCTATCGGATATGTCGCTAATTAAGATCTGGGACAGTCTGTATCTTAAATCTGTCGCGCGTGTCAGATTGGTGAACAATCACAGTCCAACTTCAACGGGCGAATAGGTGTCTATCCGATTATTTCTGTAGTGAACGAAGCGCAGAAACATCCAACCTAGGCTAGTGACGAAGTTCTTGCTCTCCATGAGCAGTCACCGAAGATTATTATTTGCTCGGATAGGCACCTATTCGCCCGTTGAAGTTGGACTGTGATTGGTCACCAGTCTGACATGCGCCACAGATTTAAGATACAGACTGTCCCAGATCTTAATTAGCGACATGTCCGATAGAGGAGCGGTTATTATTAAGTCTGAGTTTTAATCAGATTGGGGTAATTACATAAGCAAGAGCATCGGTATAGTTTGTCACATGTGACTTTTTATTGTTTGGATCTTTCGATTATTGACGCGGAAATTCTTTTATACTACCACTACCATCAAAGTACCGTGAATCAGCCTCCTAGGCCCAACTGTCAAAAATCTTTACTATTGGATTGGTACAGCACATGGAGCGGGGGGATGCTGTCGGGGACGGGTGAGCCTTTCACATCAGAAACTGGAAACCTACAAGTACATACCTTGGTCCCGCAGAAAAGGGAACAAATGAGTATGGATCACGTGACCTGAAAGCGTCTTCTGCGAACCTCTCAGGTCGGAACTCCTGGAAACAATATGTACAATATCATTAGGTGTTTAGATCTCCTAATCTGAGACAACATGCAATTCGTTATAACTGGGATAAATAATATCTTCCCGGCTTCGACGAGAGTTATTTCCCTCTTCTAAATCCGATGTTCATCTTGCCAAAGTAATAGACTCTGTCATCCTCTCCCAGGGTGCTTTGCGCTACGCTGCATTTACCCCTGTAGGGGTCTAGCCATTTTTTTCTGCAGAATTCTTGTAAAAACCAAGAACTGTTACATCTGATTGTTTTACTGATCGCAATACGCATAAAATATCGGAATACAGATAAAAATTATTCAATGTATTTCAAAATGCCAGTTTCACACAGTTTGAATTATATGTTGCGGAAATATATATATCGGTGAGTAGCGACGGATATCAATTCGCCTGGTTAGACGGTCGCCATGTTCGTTCAGTGTTGCAACAGATGACCTCGGGTCAACTGTCCGTGAGACCCTTGCAGCGCTAAATGGAGAGGCGCAAAGCAGAACGAAATGAATGCCTGGTAGAGCTAGAGCTTCAATATCCTGTTTGTACCGAATCCGAAGTTTTTAACATTGGAGAGATGGGGCGAGTGTTGGAAAACAGTTGATATTTTGTGCAACTGTACGTAAAATCACAGAAAAATCTCGCGGACTATCGCCGGATGGGCTAAAGCTAGAACGGCTCCAGATATTTGATTACCCTGAAAAAAATTTAGTTCCACACAAAAAAGTACTTTTCCCGAGATATGACCCACTTTCAACCTGGGCAGAATGCGGAAGTTGGTACAAGTGACCTTTCGTGACCTCGCCTTGTGCGAATGCTCAGTTACCCTAGATTTGTAATGGCGATCTCGACTATTTTCTTTCCTTTCATGGTCCGAGAACTTTTTCGCGCCATAATGATTCTCTCCAGATTCTGTGACCTTCTCTATATATCATGGCAGATTCACCAATCTCCACGTTGCAAACCCAAGAAGATAAACTTTGCCTTCGATTTGAATACGTATGTCGTCTGATGAATACGTCATACGCATAGCATGTTTGAAGAGATCAAAATTAATGAACAGAATATTCACCTCGGGGTTCTCCCATACATCCGGATTGTGGTGCAGGATAAATATTGGAATAACGATGATAGTCCCCATCGAAATTTCAGCGCCCTCTATCGTCATGGGTTTGGACAAGATCCTACCAATGGCAGGTACAGGGCTGTACATGCGCAGAACTTCTTTCAGGAACAAAGTTGTATAGTGTAAATCCGACAACCCATCCCTGATAATTGATCAGAAATGTAAATTAAAATGAGTAGATATTGTGAATACGATATCACTATTTTGTACCAGTAATTAATTGTATTGGTTTATATCGGCGGACCGATTATAATATCGTATTTTTCATTGTGAACTCGGCCATAATCAGCGGCAAAATGGGAAAACATAGTAGTCAGAGTCAGGCCAGACAGTAGCGATTTGTATGTGGAGAAGCAAGTATAGACATGAAAAGGTCACGTTCGTCAAGTGTGTCCACGGTTCGCAGGTCGCAGATCGTTATTCGAAGGAAGCAGCAAGTATTTCTTCAGATTTTTAGAAAAACATCTCTAAACAGAACGTTCATAGCGTCAACCATGAATGCGCGAGATAAGAACTTTCACATAGAATCCAAATAACCAAAAAGATTGTCTTCATCAAAATTCTTGTTACATATCGCCTTATGGATACATTATCGACTTATGGATGGAGGCAGCAACATTTTCAAATGAAAAGGGTATTGCGATCTTCTTGCAAGATCTTAGTTAAGTTAGTCCGCTGGTGGTTTTGGACTTTGGCAGTCATTACGCTGTAAAAATTGGTGACATGTTTAACGTCTCAAAATGAAACATGATTTTGTCCCAACTTTTGGGACATGTGAGTACATGTATGTTTCATATTAAAACGGCTTCATGTTACAAATTGAAACACGTGTCCTTTTCACATGAGTTAATGATGTCTCATTCAATATGAGACATGTCTTCAATAAGCACGTGTTCGTTTGAAACATGTAAAGTTCTACATTTTGAAACGTGTTGTGTACACATGTCTCAAGCTGAAACATGTTAGAGCCGACTACATGTTTCAAAATGAAACGTCTAAGCCCAAACATGACTTTGTCCCAACTTTTGAGACATGTCACAAGTGAAACGGATCTGTACATGTCTCAAACTTGGAAGTGTTTCAAAACAGTCTACATCCCATTACGTGTTTCAGGAGACTGTCAGACTGGCATGTGCATGATACCGGTACTGAAACGAAAACATTCATCAAAAATCAACATACATCAAGTTTTATTCTCTTATATTCGTTGGAAGTCAAACTCAGGAACATGTATTGTATGAACAAGCAATAACCATATACAGAAACACATAAAACAGACTGCTCCTCAGGTTAACTCAAACCTAATAATGATTTCAAACAGATGCATGATTGGTACATCAGAATCCCTGATGTGAACCCCGTTACCATAGAGTGAAAATTGTTCATATAACAATAATGTGCTCAAGGTTTGATTCATTTATATCACGGACTCACACTTAAAAGTTAAAGATAATTTACTCAAGTCTCAACTTGCCATATTGGTCCGTTGACACGACATTGTCTGATCTGTGATAAAGTATTATCCCATTTTGTATTCCATGTCTAATCCGGTACACTGTAAACATTTCTGAACATGGGTACTGTATTACTTAGGCCTACAAATATGGAATTGCTGAATGATACTGCCTTTGTTATTTTTCCTGACATGCCACTCGCGATTAACTATTTCTGTTTCCGGGTGGCTGTAATTTCATTCCATTTTGGGGTATGGAATACGGATCGCAGATGATTATTAAAATCAGGGCTAGAGGGCTGGATTCGTCTCGAGTTTTGCAACAGTGATCACATTGTGGGATGAAGTAGAAACATTGTTGACACTGAACACTATTCAATATTCCAATACGTATGAAAAATAATGTCCATTCTGTCTCCTTCTGATTTATATATGCCACTAAGGCCGAATCCCGTCCAACGCTGTAATGACGTACGCAATCGTATTGACTCTGTTCAAAAAAATCTCCTGGTGCGCTACACATTCACAATTCAAAATACTGAATGTACCTTTGATCACACGGAGAACACAGTTGTTATTTCTTTCCGTGCTGCTCACATTAGTGCCCCAAAAGTGTCACTTTTATTCTGGCAACATTGCTACATGTATGTACTTTGTTGGTGTGCCGTAATATGACCATATGTTTTGAGCGAATACTCTTAAATTCAAAATGTCGGCCATGTAGGGTTCCAGTAAAGAGTCAACATTTGGGCTGGGAAAATCTTACAAAAAAAATCGATAAAAAATGCATATTTGGAATATGACGTAACTGTGAAGTCTTCAAAGCGGCTATCTTGCAAAAAAAATCACACATTTTAGTTAAGCTGATGTTGTGAGAAGTATCAGACCTCTATCTCAATGAGCAAAGACATATTTGTAAGGAGAGGGGTAGAGTGAAATGTTGCCTGGGCAGGCTTCAAATACCCTTGGCCTGGTTGAGATAAATTGTTATGCAAATAATTCAATTAAAATGCTCAGTCGATTAATCCACAATTTCGACATATATCTTCCGGGTCGCTAAAGACCAGAAATAAATATTTGAAAGCCAGTGGTAATCATATCTTTGTTTGCAAATTGCTAAAGCTCTCTGTCGAAGTGTGTGAAGACGACCTGGTATGTAATTCCATGCATCAGACAGCACTATCCCTTTTGTACTCCGCTTTTCTTGACACATGTCGTCATGCAACTCGGTTGCACGTGTTTCAGCGTTGATGTTTCAAACAGCTTTTTCGGACCGTTATAGTGAGACGCCAGCGCGATTGAAACATGTCACAACTCTCAAATAGTTGCATCGTTACGTCTATGAGACATGTTTTTGTGGAAAAATAGGGTGAAACATGTAGCATTATGAAGCATCTAACATGTTACCATCTCAAAATGAAACGTTAAACATGTTTCCACTTTTTACAGTGCATCCACGTTTATTGTCAGTTTTGCCCTTTAGGTTATCTACCTTTCCTAGGTTAAGAGATAGGCATTTCCTTTAAAAGTCTTCTAGCCGACAATTTTGCACAGCAACATTCATCCAATTTGATAAATTTTGATAGACATTGTGATTATCTTCAAACAGTTAGAGTATAAGAAAAAGTTAAATACTATTTATATAAAAAAATTTTTATGGATATGCTCCAAAACCATGGTTATCCCCCATGTTTTCTGGGTTATCAAATGAAGCATGGGCCAGTTCATTTAACAGCTGCTACAGCCCAAAAATGAACACCAAAACACTCACTCAAAAAGTTAATTATTTTTATTTACCAGCAGCGGACATCCTTAAAGGAGGACAGCTTCCCAAATGAATGCCGGATCTGATCGGAAGTCTACATGATCTGAAACCAGTGAAACAACTCACCAGTCCAAAATGTCATTATGTCCAACCACCTTGTTCACTTCCTGATACACTTTTCCCTGTAAATCCGGGTACTTCGCTAGTGCGTATAACGACCATGAGATGGCGCTGGCGGTAGTGTCGTGGCCTAATTATAAGAATGAGAGAGATATTTTGCCTTGAAAATCGGTGTAGCCCCGGCATATAAAGACTGATAATTCTGGTATAATATTTATGACAGTTGTGATCTGCAGAATTGAACCTGACATATAAAAGTATCGATTGAAGAATACTTATGTACTTATTAATAACGAAACCCGTACCTTCAAAGAGAAACGTGTCAACTGCCGCTCTGATATCTTCTTTGGATAAGCCGACATTGTCTTCGTCACGTGCAGTGAGTAGGATGTCAAGAAAGTCCAGGTGACGCTTTGTTAGCAGGTCTTTGTCTTCCCTCTTATATAAATACAATGCATTATGAATATATATAGGCCTAGACTATGACGATTCAGACGATTACATTAGATATGATAATCATTACTTTTGTTTATGCGAATGAAGTTACGACGATGAAATTATGAATTTCCCATCACCCATTTCGAAGGCGTTGCTGTGCTAAAATCTTACTCTTGGAAAAAAGGCAATAACTTCAATTTTTAAGCTACCGGTAATTTTCGACGACCGCAAAGAAAGCATCGGCTTGGTCATCTCTCTTGCATCATCCGAACGCATGGCACGAACATGCGTAGACACTTCTGTACGTAGCCATGCGGTAACGGGTGATATATGAGTATATATTAGGGCGTTTCCCAAATGGTCACATCCGATTGGTCCCGTGAAATCCGACATCGGCGTTATCACATTCATAGAACGACGACACACCTCCAGGAAGCAATGGATTTAAATGATGCGTTGGTGGACCTCCAAGTGTTTCCATCACAAAATAGAAATCATATCTTTTCCCTGTGAACTGCCGCCGATTTTGTTTCCTTCAAATATGTTAGACCGTTTGTAATATAATTTTTCATAAGAAAAAATTAGCATGCACCATCGCTAATTCACACAACTTCGGTTTGGTCTCGCGCGGAATCCCACAGTCTTATCCCACCCATGTACTTCAAGATCCTCATGGTACTCATATGAACAGTCACAATCAAAGCGTGACTGAGATACATCTTTTTTTTAGATGACGACTCTATAACGAATATTGTGGATTAAGAATACTGATCAGCGATACGGATTTGATATTTTTGGAACATCATGATGTCTTGCCGGCATCATTGAAAACTGTTGACCGCTTCTCTCTTGCAGGATACAAGCCTATGTTTATGTATACTATGATTGTCTTTTTGAATTTGGTGCTAATACGGTTATGTGGAAAATGGAATAGGTCTTTGGATTATGGACGCGGATATTCTCTAATGGACGACGGCTGGATTATGAATGACGGACTAGACGCTTGTAACTCAAGTGAAACTGACATGTCTGATATTCCCAGATCAAAATATTTAAATACAGATAATTTCATTGGCTCGTTTAAACATGTGACTTAATGCTTGGGGAAGCTGACATCGGACGAAATACGCGGCGAATGAAGTTATGCAACGAAATGAAAAATTCCCTTAACTCGGTAAGATGCTCTCTCACAGAAAAGAGTAGAATGGAAACGAAAAGTATCCGATATATTTAAATAGAAAATAATCTATTATTTCGTAGTGGATAGTTGTTGGAGTGGACTCTTGACGTGTAATAACATGTGTACAAAGAGCTTTTTTTCACTGGTCAGTTGGATGTCTTACCAATGCCTCTTTGCGCTTGTCTATGATGTCTTCGGCAAACTTATGTACGTAGTTGCAAAGTCTGAAGAACTCCTGGCCATCGTTTGTTAACTTATATACCATATCGACGAACATCCAAGGCTTCCTTAAAATAAATAAAAGTTATTTATACACTTAAGTTCAAGACAAAATCAAGGTAACATCAACATCGTAGAAAAACAGATCTGCACCATGCACTTTCGGACCTTGTCTTTAAGACTTGAGAACCGACAACGATCTTGAGCGCATAAAAATATTTCGGTATTTTGTTCGATAGTTCATCCGAAGCAATTGTGCCAACAATCAGATAAGTCATACCTATTGTCGAACTTGAAAATGAGATATTCTTCATCGAGGTAAAGGTGTTATCTATCGATTTCATGATTTTTATAATTGATCAGTTTGGCAGGCCAGGGCGGTTCTGACTGTACATTCTTTCAGTTGTCGTATGAAATGCATCATAACACCGATCCGCGCTCCATATCAAAGCGTCGCCAAGGTTCAGGGCTTTTCACGCAACGTAGGCTAAGGAAACTATAACTACAGGTCTCAAACGCATATAAATTGGAGCTATATGCAAGAGGTGAGAAAAATTAACGTCTGGCGACCAAAAAGCACCCATATGACTCTACAGGGAAGTATTCGTCGACACCTAACATTCAGACCCGAGAATACGGTGGCTTCTCGGACGTAGCCTTAGTATCTCAGCCGCGCAAGTATGACAAGTTGACGTTCTATAAGTTTCCATGTATTTTCTAACACTGTTCGCAGAAGTAACGTTAAAAGACCACTAAACATAACGATCAACAATCGCTAACGGTTGCGACAGCAAGCGTCAGATCCGACACTCAATCTTCTTCCGTCGTCCATAAAGAATTTCCGCGTCAATAATACGTTGTGGTCTGTCGAAGATCCAGTGTACCTATTTGAAGGGCGCACGCCATCTTCATAAACAAAATTTCTCCGTCCACACTTCAGATTAGCCTTGCTAGATCGGTCCAATGAAAGCATTCAAATCCAAGGTGTAAATTTCGTCTACAAACCAGGGACGAGCCAATCAGAACATACCTAATGACTCTGTGTATGATGACGTATTCTCTCAGTATATTACGTCATTCTTCATATATGGTGGCAGGAGTGACCAGAATAATATGACAGCCAATCAATTATCCATTTATATGACACGTTTCGAAATTCAATTGGATTGGAGGTCAATGACGTTAACGTTTTGTGTCTATTTATAAATTATTTTGAACACAGACGATGAGCTGATTGATCACCACTGACTATCAGTTTGGTTTTAAACCTAAACGGTCCACGGATCAGTGTATTTATGTCCTCAAAGAGGTTACTAATTTTTACTTTAAGCAAGGTAGTCCGGTTTACATGTGTTTTCTTGACGCTACCAAGGCTTTCGACAGGGTTAACCAGTGGACGCTTTTAAACAAACTTATTCAACGTGGTGTTCCGCTTTACATTGTGAATTTTCTACATGTATGGTTCAAAACCCAGCAATTTGTTGTCAAATGGGGATCCGGTTATTCAGATGTCTTTGGGGCCTCCAATGGTGTGCGGCAAGGCGGGCTACTCTCTCCTTTGCTATTTTCTGTTTATATCCACGACGTTGATGTGGCACTCACTGATGCTAAAGTGGGTTGCAATATTGGTGGTATATTCATAAACCACATTATCTATGCTGACGATATATGTCTTATCTGCCCCTCGGCTAAAGCTCTACAATCACTTCTTAGTGTATGTGAAACTTACTCTGCTTCCCATGACGTTGTTTTTAATCCTAAGAAAAGTGTATGCATTGTCGCTAAACCCAAACTGTACAAGGATTTCAACCCTCCTCCGTTACACTTATGTGGAATTCAACTCAATTTTGTTCATTTCTTTACATACCTTGGTCATATCATCACCGATAATCTGTCTGACGACAAAGATATTGACTCCCAGAAACACAAACTGTGTATTAGAGCTAATGTCCTCCTTAGAAAATTCCATGCATGTACTGAGTTTGTCAAGAAATGTTTATTTCGTGCTTATTGTTGCAACATTTACTGTTGTCAGCTACGGTGTCTGCACAGTAAGAAGACCATGAATAGCATCAGAGTAACGTACAACAATTCATTTCGCTGGTTGATGTGCTATAGACGCGATTGTAGTGCTAGTTTTATGTTTGGGATTAATAATATTCCCTCATTTTGGGAACTTATACGCAAGTCGGTCTATGGCTTTACGAGTCGCTTGTATAGCTCTGATCTGATAATATACTGCTTACTTGTCTGCAAATGTCTGATGTAAAGTCGCTATCGAAGCTAGAAGCCAACTGGCTTCATATTCTACATTAACCGCACTCCTCTACCACTTCTCACTGTTCTTTATGTAATGCTATGGACTATCAGTCTGAAATAAAATTATTATTATTATTATTATATCAAGGCTGATTGGAAGTGTGGACGGATAAGTGTACTTGTGAATGAAAACGGGAGCACGCATGCGTACTACGCTTGTCCCTCCCGGTCTGTCCCTCCGGCGCCAACTATGGGTATACTTACATATCACGATCCAGTACTAAGTTGGCCAGACGGGATACAGCTTTTACGTATGGATGGGAAGCTCTGAAGAGAGAGAAGTCAAACCATCTTTTTCGTAGAAATGGGGTTCTTCATCCTAAATTTCAGGTGATCTACTCATGTCAGAATATCATACTAGATACACGGCCAGAAAACAGGTAATAACTATCACCCCGAAAATGTGATGAATTAGAGCCAGCCCCCTTTTTAGCCCAATATGGCCACCAGGCAGCCATCTTGGATTTCCCCATGAAACTTCGTTATCGCAATTTCTCAGGAACTGCTGCATGGATCTTTCTCAAATTTGGTATAGAGTTTCCCGTTGGGGTCTAGTTGTGCAAGATACCCTTTCTGGTTCGATTCGCAAATCCAATATTGCCACCAGACAGCCACTTTGTTATCGCGATTTCTCAGGAACTACTGCATGGATCTTTCTCAAATTTGGTACACAGGTTCCCCTTGGGGTCTAGTTGTGCAAGATACCTTTTCTGGCCCGATTCGCAAATCCAATATGTCCACCAGGTGGCCATCTTGGATTTCCACATGAAACATTGTTATCGTGATTTCTCAGGAACTACTACATGGATCTTTCTCAAATTCGTACACAGGTTCCCCTTGGGGTCTAGTTGTGCAAGATACCTTTTCTGATTCGATTCGATAATCCAATATGGCCAACAGACGACTATCTTAGATTTCCCTATGAAACTTTGTTATCGCGATTTCTCAGAAACTACCGCATGGATCTTTCTCAAATTCGTACACAGGTTCCCCTTGGGGTCTAGTTGTGCAAGATACCTTTTCTGATTCGATTCGAAAATCCAATATGGCCAACAGACGGCTATCTTAGATTTCCCTATGAAACTTTGTTATCGCGATTTCTCAGAAACTGCTCCATGGATCTTTCTCAAATTTGGTACACAGGTGCCCGTTGGGGACTCGTTGTGAAAGATACCCTTTGTGGTCCGACTCGAAAGCCAATATTGCCACCAGGCGGCCATCTTGGATTCCTCCATGAAACTTTGTTATCGTGATTTCTCAGGAAGTACTGAATGGATCTTTCTCAAATTTGGTACACAGGTTCCCTTTGGGATCTGGTTGTACATGATACCGTTTTCGGTCCGATTCGAAAATCCAATATGGCCGCCAGACAGCCATCTTTAATTTCCCCATGAAATTTTGTTATCGTGAATTCTCAGGAAACTACTTCATTGATCTGTCCCAAATTTGGTACACAGGTTCCCATGGGTCCATTTGTGCAAGAGACATTTTTTGGTCCGTTTCGAAAATCCAATATGGCCGCATCTTGAATGTCCCCATGAAACTTTGTTCTCGTGAAATCTCAGGAAATTACTGCATGTATCTTTCTCAAATTTGGTTCATAGGTTCCCCTTGTGGTCCAGTTGTGCTAGATACCTTTTTTGGTACGATTCGAAAATCCAATATGGCCGCCAGGTGGCCATCTTGAATTCCCCTCGAAACATTGTTATCGTGAATTCTCAGGAACTACTTCATTGATCTTTCCGAAATTTGGTGTGCAAGATACCTTTTTTGATGCGATTCGAAAATGCAAGTTATGCTTCAAATTAATACGGTTTTCCTGTGTTGTGACGTTGCATCACAAGAGTCGGCGGATCAAACGGTGGAGCATATTCTATATATGGTGTATAGAGAATATCCATATCTTCACCTTCTATATCAAGGAGTTCAAATGATTCCGAATTAAAATGTATTTCTTCAAATTTTAAACCAGTTTACTTTAGTCCATGCTGTTACCGTTTCCTCTGTCGAAGGGTCGGCTACACGAAGGGACGTCACTCTTGTGACGCAACGTCACAACTCGACAACTGTAGACTACTGCGTGTTTCGATTCAAGGGAGATAATTAGGATTCAGACACTTTCAAAGTTTTAACATTACTGCACGGACCGGATCTCTTCAGTAGTAAGTTGTGTACCATCTTACTATTTTCGAGCATGGTATCTTAAAAGAGATATCCCAGAGAGATAGTCCAGTAATCCGAACGGAATTAGCATTCGTTTCTAATTATAAAATCTTATGTCTGTTTCATAGCTCATGCCAAAGTGTCACCGAAATTTGTTTTCGCTTCCAGTACCCAATGATGACACGCGCAATAAAAAAAAACAAAAATACTACAAAATGAAGACGAAGGATCTTCACTTTCAGGCTAACTTTTTTCATTTCAGTTGTACTATAAAAATCGACATTAAGAACAGTTTCTTGAAATTTTGAAACTCCTGAAACTTATAAACATAATATCTTGGTGTTTTCCAGTGTCCCTTTTTCGCTCAAATTCGAAATTCTGCAAACAAAATTACAAATCAATTGTTTGTTCTTAGTAACAATGGACAAAAAGATCCTCTTGTCATTAGCTTACAATTATCGGACAATGGTGCGCGCCAAGATCCTTCAGGATATCTCGTTTATATTCACCTTCAAAAATGATGGCCATCACCAATGAAGAGTGATGAGCAATGATTGTGAATTTATGTCATCACCTTTAAAGGTTGACGAGGCAGCATCCCCACCAATAAAAAGACACTGCCTTTCCTAAAGGGGCTTCATTTGCGAATTTCGAGCGGTCGTCCGTAATGATTCTTTGCGTCAATAATCGAAACTATTTCCTTTGAAGGGTTACCTTCAAGAAAGTGTAGAACAACTTAGCATAGTTCCAATGAGGAGAAGCGGTCGACAGTCCAGAGAAAATATACACTACGATTGTCGTCTATACCAAAATGGAGATTTGATATTATATTTGCAATAATACGACCTACATACCCATACTGTTGTATTCCGTCATCGAAGGAACAGGCACATCGCAGTATAACATCAAGAGTGCACAAGGACACGGGACCAAATATTTCGTAACTATTTCCACTTGCAGCCGCTTTCTCAATCTTACTCTTCAAAGGAAAGCAAACACATTTTCAAGTTCAACGTTAGATGTTCTATTGAGTTCCTCGCGCTTGCCATACATTCCAGGACTCTTGCTTCAGCCATACATTACCATGTATTAATCACTGAACGCTGCCCAAATACAATTGACCAATGGAATTTATATATGATATTAATTTTATATATAATATTGTTATTATTATCACAGATCGAGTGATTATGAATCATTGCTAGGGTGTCCTAAGCAGGTAAAGTGACTCATTGATAGGTATACAAAACCATTGAATTAAAAGCGGAAACATACGATCAAAACTCACCATCAGAATTTCTGTTGCGTCGTTGTATACCTTAACATACGGGTGGAGAATATTGAAATGAAAAGCTGGTGTCAAGAGCTTCCGGTTTCGTTCCCATTTTCGGTCAGAACTTACAAGAAGCCCATCTCCTGCCAAAGAATGAAGAAGCTTTGCAAAAGCTACGAGGGTGAAAAAAAACAAGCCCGTAATCGACCTGACAGACGCTGCTGATGTGTCTTATCACAGGTTAGACGGGATGCTACCCTTTACCATTAATTTAAAGGACAAGCCGGGGTTCCCTTGTTGAACTTAAGACCGATTTGTTTTTCAGTCTCAATTACTGTAGATGGCAGTATTATCACAGGAAACTGCAAACTGTAAAACATACGCAGTCACTCTTAAATGCATAAATGCAGCAACTTCTGCAAGACATCTTCGCATATCCAAGTCGAACACTACACGTGTTGCCTTGGCTGAATATATATCTGATCAGGATACGGTTTTGGTGATGTCATAGCTCAGTAAATATTCTGTTGTCCATATTAGGAGAACAGCAATGTATGACCTCTTTTAAGTTCAAATTTGATTCGATATTCCAAAGAAATTAACATCAATACATCCACCATTTGCCATACTTGGAAATCACACGGGCAGACATCAAAGAAAATCCTCGCTGCACGGTGTTGGCAAGCTCCTATCGTGATTGACTATATGACATGACGTGCGTTTCCCAGTTTGAACAATTTACTCTATTCATTAGGCCAAGGTAGATGACGGAACGTTAGTGTAGTATTTAACTTGAAATGTGAAGATACCCAAGCAATGCCTTTGAAACAATCGGATGTGAAGCGGCAACTGCGGAAAAATGGCCGCACCGTTCAAGATTTTGACAGAAGTAGGAAACAAATGGCAACACCTACTTATCTGAGTCTTCGAAATAACTTACATTCGCAGCTGGAGCAGTCGTAGGTGACATTCTATCCCTCCCCCCCAAAAAACATGATATGATCAGTCAATGTAGAACTGAATATACTCTCAACTGGTGAAATATATATTTTCATGGATAAGACTTTCTGCGTTAGGCTTTAAAAAAAGAATTTACAAAATTCCGCAAAGTTCTGTAAACACCATAAAGATTTCACATTCTCACCCAGCCAAGGAAGTAAAGTCCCATAACCCATACCAAACTTCCGGTTCTTGGGCTCCGACGTTCGTAGGATCTGTTTTGCGGTCTCGGCATGAAAGACGAAGAGAAAGGGATCAAGAAATGTCCTCCAGAACACAATAACTTTAGCTTTCTTCGTCTTGGCCACTTGGACTACATGTGAGAGAAAATTTTCGATGCCTACTTTGTTGAACTGTAACAGAAAGCATAAATTACAATGCATATATAACAAGTTATTATTGTTCTTGTCAATGCCGCATTGATTTGGAAAATGCGCCAACTTGATTGAGATTTTGTTCAATTTGCACAAATCTTTTCTCCTGCTACATTATCATTTGTATATTTATCGTATCTGTATCTTCAGTCCCATCTGTAAGTCATTTTCAGTGAGGGAATTGGTCTTATTGATTGGAATCAGGGACAATTAAAAAGATTACAGTTTGGAGTATCAATTTTGTTCAACATGCTTCATTTTGGCGAATCTGCAATTTGGTCATGAGGAAGGTTCCAGCAAGCAAATAGGTTTTTTGATTGATTGATTGATTGATCTTTATTCACCAATATAATTGTAATTTACACTCTAATGAAATATGATCATGGAAGAAAAAAAGAAAAAAACAAGGAGAGGTTATTCATGCAATGAAACAATTATCTCCAGATTACGCATATAACAAACTGGAAACACATTTTGTAGAACCCACAGACTTCCAAAAGGTTTGTATACCCTGTACTGCCAGTTTTAATAACCAATGACACAGATGGAATTTATTTCATTTTCTCGTCTTTTCATCTCAAAGATAATCAAAAATGATGTTTTGGAAAGAGTACAAAATACTACAGAACACTTCACATACTTCGCATATACTAATATACTAGGATACTAGGTATATTAGGATACTTCGCATTCCGCTAATTCGCTAAAAAATCTTTAGCATACATGTAAATTATTGGGAATAGAATGCCTTTCTCAATATTTTCCAGAAGAATGGGATGACTTTCGCAATACTTTCCAGAAGAATGGAATGCCTTTCGCAATATTTTCCAGAAGAATGGAATGCCTTCGCAATATTTTCCAGAAGAATGAAATGCCTTTCGCAATATTTTTCAGAATAGTTCTTGGTTGAAGTTCATGATATTTAGGTTTAAGGCTGTCCCTTGTAAACCCCCTTCTTGCCAAATCAACAACCGAAAATCGTTGTATGTACAGTACCGACCAAATTAAAGGTTCTACCTAACGCATTAGGGATTAAGTCCGAGCACGTTACGATTAACAGCATGCCCGTTAGTAGCCTGCTAACGCGGCCTTAGAATGCGTTAGGAGAGCGTTACAAGCAGGTTAGCTGTGAACAATGAGTGCGTTCGATCGCTAATTTAACTGTCTCGTAGGCTCTTCGAGCGCGTTACATTGAACAATAGCTGCGTTAGAATTTTTTAACGACCCCTCACCTCCTCGACAGCGCCTATTTTATAGTAATGCATATATACAGTATATATGTACTTGAAACTGAACCTGACCTTAAAAACTATTCAGTTAATTTTGTTTTTAGTTCACCGAATGACGATCAACGTTCATTTTTGATCGTCGGATGTTGAGGTAATCAACTTACCCTTCCGGTTAGATTTTGCTTGATGAATTTATTATCTATTTGTACTTGAGGTCATATTGAGCCCAACTATCGGTCACATTGAAATACCTATGGCCATGTCAGTATATACATGTAGGAGTTAAGGCAATTAAAAGTACTTGTTTGAGGCGAAATTGTTGCGGCGTATTTTTAGTTAGAAATGGTGATCATGGTGCACCATATGACATATTTTCAAGATATGTAATAAATAATCCATCATCATATTTTGGTGCGTGATTTATTTTCTGAAAATAAATAGACGAAAATGGATAAGGGCGCTTGTTACCGTATATTTGGTAGCGATATACGGCATATTTGTATGGTTTGTATTTTCTCATAAGTATGAGAAAATACAACCATACCTACTACCTACTTCCTCTTACCAATGTACTTGTAGATTTGACAGCGGGGGTCATTAATGTGCTCTTTGTTAAACATAACGCACTCGGACAAACCGGCATGCAGGTTACTGTAAAGTGCAAGTTATTTGACATAACGCCCTCGCGGAAATTATGTCGTCAGGGAAATTGTTGTAGTAGCCGAGTATTAGTATATGGGACGAGACGTGAACAAAGCATTGAGATCAGCCTCGCCAATGCAACGAGTGGTCTATACCTACTTCGGATGTGCTGTGAGAAGACTTTCCGTACGCGAGCTAAACCGCTCTCCTAGGGGCATATGTTTAGACATAGTAAAATACATACGTGTAATATTAAGACATATCAATGCGGTACATTATTGTATAGTCATACAGTCATGTACTCTCTCAGAGTGTCACTCCAGTCTGTCGTTGTATACGGTCGGATCATTAGAACAAAGCTATGATCAATAGAATATACAAGGCTGTTCAGTCACAGCCTTGCATAACGTAAGACGGGACACAATTATAGTGCAGCAGGGGTGTTTAGGGCTAGGCCATTCCTACCACACTCTCCCCCCTCACAGTTTACGATTGCCTCCAGAGCCGCCAATGTCATCCCAGGTATTTTGGGAGTAAGTTCTTAAAATCTACTCGAGTCGATAAATGTTCACCGGACCCAAAGCCGAAACTCGCACAACAACCGATGGGACACCCGCCCAAACGCGGGCGGACTGGTCAGAACCGCCAAACTGTAGTTTCCATCTCTGTAGTTCTCTCCGCACTAAAGTGCTTCATCAATAAAATATTTAGAATGGGAGTCCCTGATCGGTGGAGCTCGATACGACGTCCAATTAGGTTGATGTAATTCCTAGTGCTCAACATAAGATAAAAGCAACAGTAAATATTTTGAAGTCTACACTCTCAAAACGCAAATGTTAAGGAACAGCTGTGGCTACTATTAATATGAAATGGCGAACACTTTCTCATTATATATGAGAAACAAATGGTAATGATGTTACAAAATTATCTGAGCACATCCTACACACGGGTTTGGTTACCTATTATCTGTCATGATCGTACTTTAGGAAGGATCAAAATCATTCATTCATCAACCTGCGCAAGACACATGGATATGAGGTGATCAGGTTTGAGAAAATATACCAAGGTAAACTGTCATCGTGTAAATGACAGACCGAGTAGCTGATAAGCTCCGCATAAAGGGGAATAATATCCGATAATGTCCGGCTACTATCTAATAACCTAGCTAGCATATTCTTTCCTTATTTGCAACTCCGATATGACATATTTTTCTCAACAGAAACATATAAAAATAGACATTGTGTCCCGAGACATTATTTTTAGTTCAATTTGACAAGCCATGTGCGTTATTAACGTACTCTTTGTTCAACCTAACGCTCTAGGATAATTGTCGTGACTATTACACTAACGTGCTCCTTGTCCAACGTAACGCGCTCGCAGAACGAATATTGACAAACCCGATATTATAAGATATATCTTCATGTTTCGGATACTACCAGTAATTCTAGTTCGGGGGAAATTATTTTTAGTGTCGATGCAATCAAATTTATTACCTTGTCATCGCCATTGAAACGAAGATGTCAAACTAATTAATTATATCATTTCCTATCTTCCAGTTTACGTAGATGTATGACTCAGTGGTCTGATTGGTCATATTCATTCCGCGAGTGCGTTATGTCGGACAAAGCGCACGTTAGTATAACCAGCATGTCAAATTCTCCGAGGGCGTTAGGTTCAACAAAGAGCACGTTACCGACTCCCCGCTGTCGCGTCTGGCAGCTGCTCGACCTGCTCATTGTCCGAGCGCGTTACGTAGAATAAAGACAACGTTAGCAGAACGTTAGACGTACGTTAGGAATTTTGGAGTGCGTTTGGGAGCGTGTTAGGCCTCCCACTGAGCGCATTAATTTGAAGCGTGTTAGTCCGTTAGATGAGCCCGTTAGTCGAACCTTTAATCTGGTCGGTACTGTAACTAGAAACTATCGAAGCGTAATACATTTTTTGCTATACTCTCTTGGCGTGTAGTCCATTAGTTTGCATAGCGTAGCATTACCTGGATGATATCCGGTTTTGGTCTCTTCCAGATTCCTAGCCTGAATTCACACTCTTGCCTCCTTGGCAAGAAATGCACAGCAGCAAAATATAACTTATATCATAACCTAATATCTGTCAAGAAATAACTTTTGTCTGAGTAAAATTATGCGATTTGCAATGGGCAATACAATTCTGGAAGTGACGTCATGAAGTTCCGGTACTTACATGCGGAATAGTCCCCAAAGGCCACACATTGGGCAGACTTGGCAGATCGGCAACACCTCTTCTCACCATTATAGCTTCTCTCAAAAAGGGAACGAATGATTTCACAACCCACACGACAAGTGGAATCAGAGCTAACAGAACTACCGTGCCAAAGATCTCCATGGCGAACCGTCTGTTAGAACAAGAACAATATGTGTCCTATAAAAATGAAAATTTAAGCAAGCATTAAGATATTCCTTCAAAAGTTCATTTCCTTTACACACAAACGACGATCGGTGTTCAATGCTAGTCTCTTAATGCATACAGAACGAAAATGATCGATATTCAAGTCTAATAATGTCGCTATACAAACAGGATCGAGATGGTCGAAGTTCAATTCCAATCCCGCTATGCATACAAAATATATGTGGATCGATGCTCAAGTCGATACAATCATGATGAGTGAGTGAGTGAGTAGAATTTAACGTCGTTTGCAACATTTTTTCATCCATATCACGACGGTGCCTACATATGCCAGAAAACGAGAGTGTTCACAGTTCCTATTATCGTGGACACTGATCAGCTCAGCCAGTACAGCACATTCATGATGAAAGATGGTCGGCAATACAACAATGTCCTAAGCTGTGAATCTCCATGTGAGTATCCCGGTATGTCCTTCGTCGGCCCCTTCTTGATTTGTGGCCTTAACAGATGCTGGAATATGATTATTGCAACATAAAAACGCGAGAAAGGACGAGCCACTTGCAATGAGTTTTTGTGAAGGGTTCGTTTGTCGTTAGTTTGTCCATATCTCTACGAGGAAAATCGCATCATATGAGCTCCTAATATTTTAACACGAGTCATTACGAGCGGTTCAGTTTTCGTTATATTTGGTGTATTCCAGCGACGAATATGAGTAAATGTAGACCTCTAGTATGGTACAGTATTATAACATTATGCTATTGCACTGATTCAACATGGTGGGTCCAGTTATCGTTCATATAAGTTCTCGGGCCCTCGGTGGCCGAGGGGTCTAAGGCGCTTCGCTGGTGACTGTTAGCCTCACACCGCTGAACCGGCACGGGTTCGAGCCCAGCTGGTCCATGTGTGAAAGTTTGTCAGTTACTTGCCGAAGGGCGGTGGTTCTCTCCGGGTACTCCGGCTTCCTCCACCAACCAAACTGACTGTCACCATATGAGTGAAACACACTTGAGTGTGACATTAAGCCAAATACCTTCCCTCCCCCCTCACATAAGTTCTCAGTCGTCCAGCATTGCTTTTCGTCATTTAAAAAAAAACTTATACAGCACTTTCAATGTATGACTTGATTTATTAAGCAGCATTTTTATTTAACCATGGAAACAAATCGCCTCACAAAACGCCTCTCCCGCGATAGACATATTTCACATACATGCACAAAAGCATGATGACAGACGGCATATGTATACAGAAAATATATTTGTGTGCAATAAATATTATTATATCTCTTCTTAAAAGGATCACAATGCACTCACTTCCGGGTCAAAGGTCACTTCCGGTCACGCGACGGCCCAGCAAGAGTTATCTGTCCCTAAATAAGAGAGTACGCTTCAGTTACTTCAATGTTAGGTCGAATGGACAACCCATGCATTTGCGGTATGGGCTGTGGCACCTTATTTGTTCTGTATCATGCTGTAGAATGCGATGGTATGGGTCCCGTAGCCATTGATTGAGTTTGAGAACTGAAAAGTTCTAACTGGACAGGCGCAGTGCATAGGCAGACCTGAGGTGAACGTTTTGGGGTCTGGGTGGACCAATATTGGTCCAAATGGGTCGTGTGAGGTATCAGTTTGAAACACTCGTGGGGGAAGAGTTCGACTGGACTGGTGTGGAGTGAAAGTAGGGCAATGGCGCGCGCATCCGCAGGCAGAGAATTGTGGGAAAAGGCACTTGCCTGGACGTTTTGGGGTCTAGGTGGGCCGATAGCTGGCGTACTGGATCGGGGAGGGTATCCCTGTGAAGCGCTCCTCGAGGCCGATCAAATAATGAGTGGGTGCATGTGAAAGTTTCCCCGAAAAAAAATCGGAAACACGGACTTCACCCCTAAAACATGGAAAACCCAAATCAATCAGGTCTAGATGGACTAATATCGGTTTTCAGCGAATCGTGAACTCTCGAGAGGCGCAGTGTGGGATAGCATGCATCAAGGCTTATCTTAACTCCCTAACACACGTATTGACGGCTGCTCCTGTCCAAATAGAAGCCGCAATTTGATGTCGCATCTATAATACTCTCTCTTGCCCAGTACAGTCAGACTGAGAGTGATATGCGCCTGCGCACTCGGGAGCAGAGAAAGGGGAGTGTTGGAGCCTTATTCGATCTAGCTACCCGATAGAGTTACCTGTGCATGACTGCGTGTGTGTATGTGTGTGTGTGTGTGGACGCATGTGTGTGTGTCTCTACTACTAAAGGGGCAAATGAATTAAGCTATATGTCGTATTCTCAGAGTCACTGTCATGCCTTCAGGTGATTAAAAGTGGATTTTCAACTCATCCCACCATCTTCAATATTCTACAATTATATGACTGTAGATTGGTACTGTGTTTTTTTTTGATTGCCTAGTCAAGTTGACATCAAAGGTAATACTGAGGCTGATAAAATGGCTAAGGCAGCCCTAGATAATGGGGTTGATCCTGTTGGAATCCCATATAGCGATTTCTGTACTTATCTGAGAAAGCTGTTTCAATCTTTATGGGATGCTGTGAATAATAACAAACTTCATGAGTTAACTAGAGCCTATAGGCTTTGGGATGTAATCTACTACTGAATCTGTTAGTGGATTTACCATAGCGAATTTAGGGTAAATGAATACGGATGGATTTCGGTTTACCAATTTCAGAACAGGCTTCACCTCCCATCCAGCTGGAATGTAATAATGCATATAAAAATATATAAAAATACTTTTCGGACGGGAACGACACTGGTACATAAATTGAATGTGCATCAATGCTGTTAATAATACTTGGCAGTGTTATCCACAGGTGTTTGTCAGCTGAACTATCTGGGGTTATGGTCAACGATAAACAACACATGGTGAATCACTCTTCCTCGACCTCCGACATAATCTGTGTACATTTTTACAGAAATCTGTTTACCTCTTTATTTCGCATCCTAATTCATTCCATAATAGAGGTTTGTTTTGCATGCTGTCACCCAAAGATTCTTGTAATCCGTCAAATATGGGCCGTAAATCATCCAAAGACACTGAATTTTAGCAACCTTAAAATACTGTTACATCTTCAACAGAACTTGGCAATCTCTGTTTTATTGCAGGTCAGCGCTCAAGGCGAGACTTGAAACTGATTGGTCAATAAGTCTAACAACAACAACACGTGCCTTTTTTCTATGGCGGATTTCTGTTGCTCTGACTGTCGTGTGACTGTGTTTGATAAAAAGTGAATTTCCCTTGAAATATAGGTTTTCGAGTTGTTTTATGGACCAATCAGCGTCAAGCGTGACCTAATCTACACCCGGTGATTCCGGGACCACATGGAAATGCAGGGGCAAAATTTCGTGAAATCAGGGTCATTGACTAATAAATGCCCAGTGTTACGTTCAGGGTTGACCTGCCTAACATTTTCGAATTCCATTCCAGTTTTCCATGACTTGCAACAAAATTCAACCAGACACGAAATTCCACTACTTCCAAGACTTTTTTCTGGAAAATGTGGTTTTCACGATCCGCCATTTTCCTGTTTGGTTCTACACAAGTGAGGCTTTACGGCAGTTGTCGTAAAAAGGAAGTAGACAAACGAGGGCAGACCAAATCTCAGACATGACCATAATAACATTGCATTACAGACAACTCAAAGGTTGGTAATTCTCATATCAGTCAAGGGAGATAATACAGCAGAAAAAAGTGTGAGGTGATCAGTTTTTTTTTTGCCTAATTACAGGATTCAACTGATCATACATTATGTATCTTGACTAACCAGACCGAAGGGTCAGATCAGATACCATACCAGTGCATGTATAATTAGCGAAGCAATGTACCATATATATGCTAATTAATGTAACAAGTAAGAGACAGTCTTTTATATTAACCATTAGATTACGCTGATAACCAAATCGTAAAACTTTTATAAACAACGATTTTACACCCTGGAAACTCAGATTGACTATTAGACCTGCCCTCCTGGTGCCGAAGGTGATATCATGTCGGGTATATTCAAAGGCGGCGACTTTGATGGGAGATGGTTATTAGTGTCATTTAAAGGTTCATAAAGGATAGACCCACCGGGTATGTAATATATCTATAATTCTTTATTTCCTTTATTTCAATGAAATATTGTCATGGTTTCCTGGTAATAAAATATGATTGAACCATCTCAGAGCAGGGGCGTTGGAAGCAAATTGGAAGTGGTACGGCCTTATGAGGCAGGGGGTGGGGGCTACTATAATAGCACTTCAGGCGAGTGTTGAGAGACAGCCTGGACCCCGGAAGCTACTGGGGTCTAGATCCCCGGAGACGCGTTCAGAGCGATTTCTGATGAATAAAGTCACTCTACAATGAAGTAATCCTTTTACCATGAAAACACAATCGATGGTGGTTTTCTGCGATGCTGAATTAGAAAAATATATGTAAAGTAAAGTAAGCTAGACATATTCGTAGCCGATATAATTATTATAGGCAGTGGGGTGTTAATTCATTGCACAAGTTGTTGTTTTTTGCGCCAAATTGGTACGGTACCTGCCGAGGAGTTAAGTGCTGCATATTACTTCTTTTGCCCCTGAAGAAAGACCAGTCCTGTCACCACTTCACAAATTTGAGATCAATGAGGACGGCATATTTGTCAGTCAAATTTCACTGGTCAATGAAAATGCACACAACTAAAGAAATTCCCCCTTCGTTTCTGTTCGATCCAGAATTCTGAATACTTCAACGTAGATTATTTTGAATATTTCGACCACTGATACACATTGACAGCTAGACCATCACGCAGAGAAGAGATGGAACTGTTAAACAGACTAACATTATATCTAAGTAGTAGGGAGCGAGCATTTAGACGCTACTTTCACCGGATGTAGAGGTCATTTGTGGCGGTCACGTGGCGGTTAGGGAGGTCAAGTGCAGTATAGTTCCGGTAGGATCACCAAAAGCTACCTCCAACACAGGAGAGTTCCAATTGTTGGAGGGGATGTATTCAGAATGTATTCATCCGCGGTGATGCGGTCTGGCAGCGGTTTTGGCGGTGATTCTGTCTCGGGAAAAAGCTTCCGCGGAGAAAAAGTAGTCTCTAGATAAAATGGTCCGATTGGGTCGAGTGAGGTATCAAAGTGAAGCTTATGTGAAGGGGCATCTAATGGGCTGGGTGTGGGGTTGAACTAGCGGCATTCTGCGCATGCGCGGTGGCCCAAGTATATGAAAATAGACGTTTTGGGAGGTAGGGGAGCCCCTAATGGTCCGATGGAGGCATATGAGGTATCAAAGTGAAGCTTATGTGAAGGGGCATCTAATGGACTGGGTGTGGGGTTGACATAGCGGCATTCTGCGCATGCGCGGTGACCCAAGGGTATGGAAATAGACGTTTTGGAGCTAGCGGAGCTACTAATGGTCCAATGGGGTCGAGTGAGGTATCAAAGTGAAGCATTCGTGAAGGGGCATCTAATGGGCTGGGTGTGGGGTTGAACTATCGGCATTCTGCGCATGCGCGGTGGCCCAAGGGTATGGAAATAGACGTGTTGGAGCTAGGGGAGCCCCTAATGGACCAATGGGGTCGAGTGAGGTATCAAAGTGAAGCTTATGTGAAGGGGCATCTAATGGGCTGGGTGTGGGGTTGAACTATTGGCATTCTGCGCATGCACGGTGGCCCAAGGGTATGAAAATAGCCGTTTTGGGATGTAGGGGAGCTACTAATGGTCCAATGGTGTCGAGTGAGGTATCAAAGTGAAGCATTCGTGAAGGGGCATCTGATGGGTTGGGTGTGCGGTAGGAATATCATTCTGCGCATGCGCAGACGCAATGCGGGGCTCTCGTCCAATCAGAAGCGACTATTTCAAATCCGTCACAGAGCTCTCGTCCAATCAGAAGCGATTATTTTGACCCGGTGCATTATGGGACATATCCAAGATGGCGGCACGTATGTTCAAGATGGCGGCACATCCGGTGTCGAAAACTGGTCATTTCGTCGGGATGTGGTTACCTAGTGTCGCACCGCGCAGGTCACGTGGGTTGTGACGTCACTTCCGGGTTTTGACAAAAACTACCTCCAAACCCAGAAGAGTTCCAATGTTCAACCGCCAGGGTGTTTTCCCGCCCCGGCCCGCCCCGGCCCGCCCCGGCCCGCCCCGGCCCGCCCCGGCCCGCCCCGGCCCGCCCCGGCCCGCCCCGGCCCGCCCCGGCCCGCCCCGGCCCGCCCCGGCCCGCCCCGGCCCGCCCCGGCCCCGGTTCAGCAGCGCGTGCGCGCGCGCGCGCGCGTTCTCCGGAAGCGCGCGGGAGTCATCTGATGCCGCAACGCGCGCGCGCGCGGGTTCTCCGGAAGTGCGCGTCATCACCGGCAGTGCGCGCGCGGGACAAAAGGTCACATCCAGGTCAAACGATCCAATGTCCAATGAGACAATGTTGCGGCATCGCTATAGACAGAGCTTGAGCACAAAAAGGGGATTCTAGATGAACCTGGGAAAGATGGGCAGTTCCATTTGGACCAATCAGCGGTCGAGAAAAAAGAGCCAATCAGCGGTCGAGAAAAAGAACCAATCAGCGGTCGAACAATCAGCCAATCGAATTGGGGTACTCACGGTGTGCTTTCGCTGACGTCCGCGCCTACATCCGGGTTCTTGTACACCCGGGTAATGTTTTCTGGACATGGATAGGTTAGCTTTGGCTCCATTCTTGGCCACTGATTGGCTAATACGGTGTTCAAAGCCACTTTCATGCATTATGTTCATATAACTTATAGTCATAAACTTAATCTATACGTGTTGGACGAGTCTTCACTCACCGTATACACGCACCTCAATGAAATGCCCTCTCCAAACCTAGACCAAAAACATGTACTTGGTCTGTGGGCTGATTTCATTGGCTCTCTATTTTACTATAGTGCTCTTGCATTCTAACATTTATGGGTTACATTTTGGCCCCATCCTACACCACTGATTTCAGTTTGACTGAATCTCCACATTGGGCATTGATGCATTATGAATAAAATACACGACAGGTTTTTTTTGGTGAGATCTCATTTTGTTTTTTTATTCAGTAACAGCAACAACGTGAGAACAACCACGTGAAAACTGAAGCCCAGAACAAGGGGCTTGTACATTGAAAGAACTGAAGCCCAGAACAGGAGGCTTGTAAACTTAAGCCCAGAACAGCGGGCGTGTGTACATTGAAAGAACTTAAGCCCAGAACGGGGCTTGTACTTTGAAATGATGGGCGGCCCAGTCATAGACGAGTACATCGCGGTCCTCAGCCTTGGGGTACTCGTCAAACATCTGGACGATGGTAGATAAGGTCCTTCCCCGGCATCGATGGTACAGGTAAAACAAGCAATATTGTCCGCATACGCTACTGGTCAGGCTTTGCAACGTTTGACTGTTCCAACACCACGTCTCTGTGCCTTGATCCATGAAATCTGTTAAATCGGGATGGAGGGGTGGCAGGCCGTACGGGTCAAAGTATTCGCCCTGCTGTTCTGTCAAGTACACGGCCACCCAATGTTCACCGGGCCGATCCATCGGGTCCGTGTTGAGAACGTAAGCAGCAGGATACATACGGTCTAATGGGAACACATCTCGGGCGAACACCCCTTGAAAGACCATACGTGTCTCTGGGTCATTCTCCAGCTCGGTGGTTATCTGGTCTGTATCCATGTTAGGTGGAGAAGTCACACAGGACGTTGCGCGCCTTGTCCACTTGAATGATGTTGTCAAACTCGGCGTAGCAGATCACATTGACGGTGGTCGCCAGGGCTCGTGCAAAGTGGATTTCCAACCGTAACTTGCCTTGCTTGGCTAGGGCCAGCTGATGGTCGTTCTCTAAGGTAGGGGTCAGATCGAAACAGAACAACGTGTATCCGTTCCCGTAGTCCTCCCGACTGATGAAATTCCCTTCGTCCTCGTTGATTTGACCGGTGGCTGTAAACAGGCTCTGATAGGCTCGAATGAAATTCCTGCGCGCAAAGTTCGGTGTTAAGGCCGTGGCTGGGACCTGTTGTCCATCCACATGCAGGGCCACGAAATTGATGCCGAAATGTTTGAAGTCAAACGGATTCTCTGAGTAGGCTCCGCTGAAACTGGTATTTTCCACACAGGCCAGGATCAATCGCTTGGGTAGTTCCCCCAGGAACAGGTTTTCTTTGTTGGCGCCCATATTTCCAGCAGGCGCAGAGAACACTTTGGTTTGTACACGTCGGATAGGGTACTGGGCTGGTTTTGTCTCCAAGGCTTTCGGACATACAGGACTGCCTCTTGGATAACAATCTTATAGTCAGCTGCATGCCCCTCTACATTGGTGGCCATCAAGGCGAAGGTCGGAGGCGCCCGTATCAGTCGAATTTTGATGGGGATCTTGTTCAAGAGGTACCGGTCTTGCATGAACATGTCTGCGTGCAGTCGACCCATGAGATCCACCGAGGCACCGTTCCCAGTGAAAGTCTTCCGCTTGTTATATCCCACATTGTCCACCGTGTCCATGTGCTCGGGTGTGTCCTGGTAGAATAAAGCGGCTGTCAGCTGAGATTTTTTAGCCTCTCGGCCATAAGACATCAGTGTTTCGATGTAGGCTCGATAGGGGTACGTGTTGGTCGAGTCACTGATGAGTTTGTCGCTGAGAAAAACATCCACCTGTTGAAACATCGAGTGCAGCCAGAGATTCGTCGGGCCCATCGTTGCAGCTTGGATGATTCTGGAGCCATCCCCATTGACCACCTTGGCTTTCACATACAAATATGTATGGGCTAAATCCACATAGGCCGTATCCGCATTACTGATGATGAACTCGATGGGCCCGGTTTCGTAGATGCTGGAGAGCGGGAGATGCTCCACCCATAATCCTTGTTCGGCACTGGTCTGTGTGGGCGGCACGGTCCACAAATCAAATTCACTGTTGGTGGAAGGGCAGGACTCGGCGTGGATCAAGGACATGTTTTAAGAAAAGATATCCTTTGTCTTCTTCGATGTGCGTCGTCGCTGGGTCGGTCGTCGACTGGTGCGTGCAGCTCTTTTATTCCCTACGGTGCGTTGTGCTTTGGCCACCAAGACGCCTCCCGCTTCTTTAGCCCGCCGTTTCAAGGCTTCTTTGGGTGCCGTACCTCCCAAGACATCACCGGCCACTTGCAGTCCACTGCGTACCGCTTGTTTGCCGATTGGTTTCACCCCACGCGTCATCAAAGGCAGGAACGTTTTGACGATGCTCCCGAGTATGTTCCCCAGTCCATGTCCTCGTTGCATGCGTGCACCGCTAAAGACCGGAAAGCCACCCCCGGCCTGTTGGGCATAATAGTCCATATAGCTGCGTGCATCGCACTCGTAAGGTACTTTCATCATGCAAAGTGGGGAGCACGTGCTTGTCGAAAATGAAGTGTCAGCACCACTTTTCCTCGTTCGAATGCCACCGGTCGTCCCGTGTCATCTCTTATATCCACCGTGATCGTGTTGATGTCGGTTTGTCGTACGGGCAGGTAGAGCATGTGGGTGAAACTGTGGGTGACTTGATCTCCATATCTCTTTTTAATGGGGACTACCCGTAACAGAGGTGTGTTGATATCGCCCACGATGTGGTTGTCGACTACGTCCGAGTAGACGTAGAGTCCGTACATACCCGACTTCATATCCATCGGGATCTCGCCTTGGTGGGCGGTGGGGCCAGCGTACCCCCGAAAATCGAAACCCAGCATTTGTTGTAGGAAGGACTGAGTTCGACACTCACGTTGGCGGTGACGATAAGCTGTGCCTTGTCGTTGTGTGCGTTGTAATCGAAGTCCACGTGATTCTTGAAGGGAAAGGATTTGATAGGTTTTGAAGTATTCGTGACCTCCCGTAGAGCCTTATAATGCAACAGTTTTGACAGCCCACCCATGAACTCCTTGGGGGTATCGTATTGGCCTTCGGGGAGGGTGAGTCGGGTTACTTTGCCTTCGTAGGTCACTTCGTACCAAACTTCATTGGAACGCACGTTGTACCACGAGTAAGGGTATTGGATATCCACGAGGCCACATTCCCATCGTCCAGGTAAATGCAACGGTTGCGGTAACTGGGTCACGTACTTGGCCAAGGTGTTGTCAGGAAACACATCCAGCGAACTGTTACTGGGTAGGGTGAGGTAAAACATGGCGACTGAGCTGTCCTGCTGCTGCTGTTGGTTTTAATAGGTGTTCCAGGCCTTGGGTGGTTGTGTCCGGCGTCGTGTTCGTCGCGGTGACTTGCTACGTGTCACGGCTCTGGAGATGTGGGGTGTCTTGATCAAGGGTGGTTTTTTAAAGGCGCGAAAATAAGGTGCCCATTGTGGTGGTGGTGATTTGGGGGGTGACTCCGGTTCCCAATCGGCTTCCCAAGAAGGTTGTGGAGTCTGTCGTGGTGCACGACTCGGCGAGTCACGCTGCATGAAGGCCCAGCGCTGGGGGTTCCCCACCAATTCCTGTGGTACATGCATATCTTTCAAGCCTTGAGCGAAGACCTCCCATCCTCGAGGATCCGTGTGCGACCTGCGTTTACGCATCAGATCATTCACTAAATCCGTCATGTGGGTCCCGGGAACCACCCGATTCTGTACCAGGAGTTCGCCTTTATCATTCCAAGTCATGTTAGGATTCTATTTCATCCGTTGTAATACCAGGCCAGCTTGTTTCTTGAACGAGGCAGGTACACTCTTCAGGACTTCGTCTTCCACCCACTGTGGGGCTGTGGGTGCTACCCCTGGAGCGGTGCTGAAGTCGGCGGTGTGTCACGTGGTGGTGGTGGTGGTGGTGGTGGTGGGGTAGAGAGGGTTTTGTATTGATCCATGAACGTCATGTACCGTTGAAGCGTCTCATTGTACCGTTGTACTTTCTCACTGTCGCTTAACCCCGGTCTCTGTAAGATCTGTTGCATCTCTCCATCGAAGGTGTTTATGGTCTTCATCGTAGGTGGGACAGGATAGGGTGATTGGAGGTTTTGAAGGAACCGTGGTTCGACGAGGACCATTTTTTTCGTGTGGTTCATTGTCGGCCGAAGAGTCCACCCAATACTGGACCCAACACGGAAGCGGCCAACGGTGCTAAGATGGCCCCGAGAAAGCCGCCTTTCTGTAACACCTTTTCTTTTGTGTTTGAGGGACCCGCTTCTGGACTAGGGTTCGGAGACCTGTCTTATGCTTGGCCAACTTGGTCTTCTGAGCCGGAGTCAGTGGTACGTTGCCTTTTAACAGGTTGTACCCGATCTCGCACAGGCAGCGTACAAGGTCAGGGTCCGCACCGCGTAAATGGTTCGGACTAACTCGGGTGGGGCCGTCTTCAATACACGGAGCGTGGGAGCGTGCTTCCGTACTCGCGCAGACATCATGTACAACTAATGCTAGAACCCACAACTCTGCTCTTTTTATCTATCTCAGAGACAAAGTCAACCCTGCTGTGGTATTCATTCTTTTTATTATTCCCCATCATCAAACACACAGACCCAAGCTGGGGGAGCCACTGTGGGTGTGTTTACATTATTTTTGCATGTACACGTGGTGGGCCTCTCCGGGAAAGATGCTGGTCCGTAGTCGAAGGTGCTCGGGGGTGGCTTGCTTGAGGTCGAAGAGCATATACCCGTGCTGAGGGGTTGTGGCATCTTTAAAGGCTTCTAACGCAAACGGTGTGCGGCCGGGATACATCTGTCTCGCCAGGTGCAGCAGTTGAGTGGTATCTCTCGGGTTTTTGAAGACCACCAGGTAGTGGGCATTTAAGCTGATGTTCCGATGTTCTTTGTTTTTACTGAACAGATTCTGCACAATGTAGATGATGCTGAGCCGTCGATGGTGGCTGCCTTTGGTAAAGAGTTGGGTCACCCGCGCATCCGTCTCCGCCATGAGATCATCCAGAACCACCAAGGTGTCGGGTTCCAAATCCGCCAGGTTGGGTAGCCCTTCCACGAACGTGATGTGGGGCATTGCTGCATACGCTTCCTGCCATTCTCCGCAACACCACACCACTTGGGAATGGGTGGGGTGATCATGCTGTCGGCGTGTTGAAGGAGCTTCCTGACGAAGTGCGTTTTGCCGGAACCCGTCGGTCCTGCGATGACGCAAGTGAAGGGATGCTGCCAACGGGGGTCCATGGTTGGAGGTGTATCCGTTGTCGTGGTAACCCGCTCTTGTAAATTTGGTACGAGTGAACTGGAGTGGTGGTGGGTACAACGTCGGTCGTCGTTGTCTGTGCACTGTGAGGGATGGTGATGGTGGTGGATACAACGTCGGTCGTCGTTGTCGGTTCACTGTGAGGGATGAAATCGGGTGGGTTTTCAGACGTAGTGGGTGTACTTGGTGTAGGTGTGGAGCTTGGTGTGGAGCTCGACGTGGCTTGTACACGGGGTGTGGTGGTGGTGACTGGGCTCGATACGGGATTGACTGGTGCTACCTGTAGACCGGTTTCACTGTTGGCTGGTGTTCTCAGTTGGTTAAATAACGTGCTGACATAGGCTACGTCGTAAAACACACCTCCGTACAACACACTCAGCAGGGTTAGCAATATCACCACAAAGCCCACTTGCGCTTTGCGCGTTTTGGGAGGCGCTGTGTTCAGAGGCAGCTGCTGTTGGTCCATAGCACTGGACGTGGAATGAAGGATGACGGCGGTGGTGTCTGGCTTTATAGTCGTTTCACCCGGTTGGCAGCGACCCAGCAATTGAAGGAACTGGGCCAGCCTTGCCATTTGACGAAATGAAACAGTTTGCCACGTCGACGTTCCGTTTTCAAAATCTGCTCCACCGTGTAGTAGTCTTGCTGTGTTTTTACGACAGGCTGTAATTCCGTCTCGTAAAACGTCCCTAGCAACGGTTTCCCTTGGAGATCTTCCAGTTCATAGACTCGCCGCTGTCGGGGTAGGCGCCGTTTAATCAGGAAGTGCTCATCGCTCCAGTTGGGCAAGTAACTTTTCTCGAACTTGCCCTTGACTTTACTGATCCGTACAGGGTCCCCGACCTTGTACACCGCCTTCGTCGTTCGCTGCGATGACCTGGGGTACAAGACACGCCGGACTTGGGCTTCATTGCGTTGGGTCACGGTAATGGGGGCTCTCTCTATACTCCGATGATAGGCTCGATTGTAACCCCTCACAAGTTTCGGGAGAACATCGATGTACCGCCTTGTATTCTTATAGGTGAAATATTTATACATGCGGCTTTTGAATGTCCTCTTGAACCTTTCCACCACGGAAGACTTGGTCTCGTTGTACGTATGGAAGAAAAACACCTTCTGTTTCTTGAGAAAGGCTTGGAACGGTCTGTTGAGGAATTCCGTGCCTTCGTCGGTTTGCAAATACAAAGGTTTGCGCCCGGTCTTGAAGATGTCTTTGAACGCAGCTATGAGATTCGCCCCCGTTTTCGTCCGGATGGGTACCACCCACGCATACTTGGATAGGATATCGATGCACGTCAAGATATACCGATTCTCATCGTTGTGTTTGGCAAAGGCGCTCATATCGACCAAATCCGCTTGCCACTGGGCATCCATTCCTCCCACGATGACCCGGTTCCGTAGAAAATGGCGACGGACAGCTCGATGTAAGGTATAGGTATCTTGTTTTCTTAACCAATCTCGGACTTTGGCACGTTGTATGCCCTGGGCTTTGGCCGCTCGATAGAGAGCCGACAAGGCACTATAGGCCGCCGGACTGGCGGGACTGTAGTATAAGTTATCCAACACCTTCTCCCAGCGCTTCATGGTGACCAAATGATGATGGACCCTGGCTCTATCGTTTATTTATAACGGGTATATCTTGGGCCGGAGTTTCTTTCTGATTTTCTTCGTTGGCTTTCACAGTGTCCATGGTCAATGAGCAGTCCAACTCGTCTGATGACCGCTTGATAAGCTCTTCATCCACATCTACCACGGCATCTTCCAATGCAGACCATAGATCAGGGTGAAGGATAAAATGCACTGTACCCCCATCTAGCCGAGCCAACTGAGCAAAGAAAGGGCCGCGTCGGTTGTACACATCGTGACACAAGTGGATGAGATCGCCGTCCAGTTCACCAGACAACACCCGTTTGAATTTGGTCCAGCCCTCTCGGGACAGACGAATGTGAGCCGGGCACGGTTGTGTAGGGTCCAGATCACAGATGTCTCCCACCTCCTCCATGATATCGACCTTATCCGCATACACGTGCAGGAAAACCTCGGGGGTCAAGCTGAGATACGCCAGTATTATATGCTCCGCCATGGTCAGTACGTGAATGGTACCAGAGGTGTCTCCCGTATTTATAGGGAGAACCCCGTGAGATCAAAGGATCAGGTGGTCATGTCACTGGGCTGACTGAGTCTAGCCGGGTAATCAATGGCATCGTCGTCGGGTTCATGGCTAGACAGTTGTTCATTGGGTTCGGCCGCCGTTTCTCTCAGGGCACGAGCCCACTCCAACTCGTCTGATGACCGCTCGTCCGGTGTAAACAGCTGGTCCACGATAGGCACCACTTTCTCGAAGGCTGTCCACAGATCGGGGTCTAGGGTGAAGCTTCGCGTAGGGTCTTGGTAGCGATCCTCGACTTGGGGTAGAGTGTGCTAAAAATAGATTACCAGCTAGCGTGCTATAAAAGGGAAGCGGCCTTGCCGTTTCATCAGACACTGTCAACCACCAAGATGTTCATTTGCACAACTTGCCAGAAGCAGTTTACTCGCCCAGAAGATTTACGACGCCACGAGGCCTCCACCCACAACGGCGCACGGTATACTTGTATAACCTGCGCACGGTCGCTTAATCGGGAAGATGCTTTACTGCGCCACGAACGTTCAATTCATGGGCCATCCAAGCGTCCATGCGATGATTGTGGTCAACTCTTCAAACGACGCAGTCAGTTGCTGCGACACCAACGTTTGATTCATGCCCCGGTACAGAGTCATACGCCTGACAACATCGAACATTTTCTGGGCGATTCCACCAAGATGTTCACTTGCACAACTTGTCAGAGGCAGTTTACTCGTCTAAATAATTTACGACGCCACGAGGCCTCCACCCACAACGATGCACGGTATACTTGTATAACCTGCGCAGGGTCATTTAATCGGGAGGATCAGTTACTGCGCCACGAACGTTCAATTCATGGGCGACGCAAGCGTCCATGCGAGGATTGTGGTCAACTCTTCAAACGACGCAGTCAGTTAAGACGGCATCAGCGTTTAGTTCATGGTCCGTCTCTACGGTTTGAGCGACAACTTCCTACTGAAGAGGAGCCGCGGAAGGTCAGACCCAGTGAAGATAAGCCCGGGGAGACGAACGCCACTGGTGATGCGATGAAGGAGAACCCGCCTATACCCACAGTTCAGAAGAGCCTGGATATCCAGCCGGACCCCAGCGTTACGGTTTCGAGTCATACGCCTGACAACATCGAACATTTTCTGGGCGATCTCTTACAGGACAACCACCCAGTGAGTGACATCGATCGGCGCCATTGGTCCATGACACGGCACTGTTTCCATCCTCATGGCCCTATTCAAGATATTTACAATTTTCCACTGACCAACCGCACCCGTCTACGCAGCTACGTGGAAGCCATCTTCAAAGATCAAACTACGGCCTTCAAATTGAATGTCGCTTTCGGGTACATCTTACGTCACAAAAAGACGGGCCAGTTACGGTATTATTATCCCGGCAATAATATCTATGTGTCTGACCAGCCGTTCACCATCATTAACCGGAGGTCACTAGAGACGATGCTGGAGATACTGGACACCGTGGATGCCTTGAGATGGGCACATCGTCAACGCCCCAACATACAATGGGTGGTAGAGAGGGTAACCAATATCACGTTTTTCCTGACCAAGCTGACCGACCACTGCCATCGGTTGAATGCGTCACCCGCGCACTGATGAATACCATAACATGCCGCACATACTCTCTATGTCTACATGCTGATCGTTGAATTGAGCTCAGTAAACCCATGTACCTAATGTGACGGTGCGTTAAATAATAAAACATGGTGTTTGATATTTCAATTTGTTTTGCTGTGAACATACTAAACATACCCAGGGCGGCTCCCCCAGCGGTTGAACATTGGAACTCCAGCCCATCAGATGCCCCTTCACATAAGCTTCACTTTGATACCTCACTCGACCCCATTGGACCATTAGGGGCTCCCCTACACCCCAACACGTCTATTTCTATACTACGGCCAGACTGCGCATGCGCAGAATGCCGATAGTTCAACCCCACACCCAGCCCATCAGATGCCCCTTCACGAATGCTTCACTTTGATGCCTCACTCGACCCCATTGGACCACTCGTGGCTCCCCTAGACCCCAACACGTAGAGCGGGACCCATACAGGGTCCAGTTTTCGACACTAGGTGACCACATCCCGACAAAATGGCCAGTTTTCGACACCGGATGTGCCGCCATCTTGAACATACGTGCCACCATCTTGGATATGTCCCATAATGCACCGGGTCAAAATACTCGCTTCTGATTGGACGAGAGCTCTGTGACGGATTTGAAATACTCGCTTCTGATTGGACGAGAGCTCCGCATTGCGTCTGCGCAGGCGCAGAATGATATTCCTACCGCACACCCAACCCATCAGATGCCCCTTCACGAATGCTTTACTTTGATACCTCACTCGACACCATTGGACCATTAGTATCTCCCCTACATCCCAAAACGGCTATTTTCATACCCTTGGGCCACCGCGCATGCGCAGAATGTCGATAGTTCAACCCCACATCCAGCCCATTAGATGCCCCTTCGCATAAGCTTCACTTTGATACCTCACTCGACCCCATTGGTCCATTAGGGGCTCCCCTAGCTCCCAACACGGCTATTTTCATACCCTTGGGCCACCGCGCATGCGCAGAATGCCGATAGTTCAGCCCCATATCCAGCCCATCAGATGCCCCTTCACAAATGCTTCACTTTGATACCTCACTCGACCCCATTGGACCATTAGGGGCTCCCCTAGCTCCAAAAAGGCTATTTTCATACACTTCGGCCACCGCTCATGCGCAGAAGGCCGATATGTCAACCCCACACCCAGTCCATTAGATGCCCCTTCATGAATGCTTCACATTGATACCTCACTCGACCCCATTGGACCATTAGGGGCTCCCCTAGCTCCAAAAAGGCTATTTTCATACCCTTCGGCCACCGCGCATGCGCAGAAGGCCGCTATGTCAACCCCACACCCAGCCCATTAGATGCCCCTTCACATAAGCTTCACTTTGATACCTCACTGGACCCAATCGGACCATTTTATCTAGGGACTACTTTTTCTCCGCGGAAGCTTTTTCCCCGAGACCGAATCACCGCCAAAACCGCTGCCAGACCGCATCACCGCGGATGAAAACATTCTGAATACATCCCCTCCCACAATTGGAACTCTCCTGTGTTGGAGGTAGCTTTTGGTGATCCTGCCGGAACTATACTGCACTTGATCTCCCTAACCGCCACGTGACCGCCACAAATGACCTCTACATCCGGGTGAAAGTAGCGTTTAAATGCTCGCTCCCTACTACTTATCTATTCTGTTACAAGTAGTTTCCCCTGCTCCTCATCCTGTCTTTTGCCATTAACCACGGCAAACGGCATTTACCGTGGTAAATGCTGGGGTAAAATCACTTATCGACGGCACTTTTTTTGCCGTTGGTCGCAAAGTGACGTTGTTGTTGTTGTTGTCAATAAAAAAATTGGGTCGATGGTAAAATACGTCTCCTTGAACTGCCTATTCTTGCGAATATATTTGGGATTAATAAGAGACAGCTTCTGATGTTGTGTTTGTCTGATTGCATTATTGGGCGACAACGGCCGGCACAAATGCACTTTTCCACGAACTGAAAGCCAATCTGCAGGTCTTCGGTTGGATGTCTGTCGCTCTCCAGCATGAAGGTTATTCTTCCGCTGGCGATTGCTCATCTTCACAATAATATAACACAGGCGATCGCATATGCGGAGAGTGCTCTGGGGAATGGTGAGGGTAACAATGAAGGGTAATTCACATAAAGGTAGCATTATGTATTATTGTATTATGAATAGCAGGGTAACCTGAAAGAGTGAACTGAGTAGTAATTTTGAATCAATTAATTACCACTAAATATCTTATATACCCCATGTTTCGATACATTACACAGAAGATAATGTGTCAGATATTTATAGTATCGTACTCCACGTAAACCCCTGCAGTTGCCATTCTCCTGCGCAGTGGTATTTCTGAAAGTCTGCATCTATCGTCAGAAGGATACGTGGACAACTGGTCAGCTTATCAGTAGAGCCTACTTATATGCTATGACCCAAATACTTGGGGGAAGGGGGCAACAGGTTGTGGAAGATATCTTTCAACAAAAGACATTGCTTCTCTCGGCATCTTCTGCTCGAATAAACGACACTCTTTATACTTTCTACATTAATGAAACATTATTACGCTTTCAGTGCAATGCATATCTATTTCATTGACGAATCAGACCCCAGTTTTAGAAAGAAAAAAAAATCGCCACAAACACACCCCGTTTCCCTGCTGATCTCACTATTTTAGACTGACCTGTAGCCTGTGTAGACATAGAACCGTGCCCCTGACCCGTCCATACAAATCTACAGAGTGTAGCTTAATTCAGCATTGAAAGGGGAGAGACTGTATTGTAATCAGCGTACACGACTGAGGGGCTACAAACTAAGCTGTGATCTCGGAGAGCAAAACAAAACCCCTGGAAAACGAGGTGCTCGATTTTGGCACCAATGCATAAAATTAACATGTCTAACAACACGGTTTGTCAAGAATAATTTGATGAAAACATTACAAACAAGAGAGAGAGATTAAGTTAGTGATTAAAATAATGCACTATATAGCGTTTCTATTGAACTAAGACGCTGCCTGAAAAAAGAATAGGTTTGCAGCATTGGTGAAGTCAAATCACTCGAGGACAACCTCCCTTCCCCCTTACGCGAACTTAGACACTGAAACCAGTAAAACGCTATAAGACAACATTTTAAGATGTACTCGAGTATTGTAACATATATATTATCAAAGTAACAAACCCAAGACTGAACTAGAGCCTATGGGCTTTAATGAGATCTGGTAGCTGGGTTATTGGGGGATAAGTTTATAATGAAATAAACGCACAATTATATATTTAATTTCAAGTTAGGCACAGGTGGCACCAGGCACGAATGTATGTGGCTAAAACGCAATCACAAGTTACATCCTGTGACAAGGTATATGAAGGGCCGTTCGCGCCATAAACGCATCCTTTAAAGGTTTTAACTTCTTAAACGTTTAAAAATTGTATAAAGCTTTAAAAAGTTTAAATGTCTAAACTTGAACCCACCAATCAGATGTTATGAACTGACATTTTCCTGTTAAAAAGCAAACGTTTCCAGTTGTAAATTCGCGACTTCAGACGTTTCCTGTCAAAAGAAAAATTCGTTCTTTTAAAGGTTTCCGGTTAAAAGGATAATGTTTCCGGTTGTGATCCAATCAGATTTTTTATTTGGGCCGCGTGTATTCCAACATCTACACCAACACGGGCAAATATCCACTGGCAAACGTTTCCGGTATGTAGTGTATTTTAACCAATGGAAAAAACCGTTCTTACAAATGAGGTTTTGGAGAATATCTTTGGCACCAGGACAATTTGCGCAGGACATGATGCACGGTGAGCATGAGGAATACAATATGCGCGAATATTCGTAAGGGTTATTTTGATTGGTTCAAACAGACTACATAGTGGAAACGTTTTGCCAGTGGACATGTGTTGATGTTGAGGTTTGAGCATACGCGGCAGCAATAAAGAAATCTGACTGGACGATCACAACCGGTAACGATTTCCCTTAAACCGGAAACGTTTAAAAGTCTAGAATATCACTACTGGAAACGTTTGCCTTTTGACAGAAAACGTCTAAAGTATTGAACGTTGCAACAACAAACGTTTGCTTTTGGGACAGGAAAGGTCTTCCAAATGTCAATTCATGACATCTGATTGGTTGGTGCAAGTTAAACGTTTAAATTTAGTAAACGTTTGGATTTATGGCGCGAACGGCCCTTCTTAAAAAGTACCGAAATAATGAAGTTGAACATACCAAAGAAAGGCAGTCCTGGTATAAAAGTAACTCCGAAAATGGAAGCCGAAGTATAGAATATTATATCACAATGACTTCCATTTTCGGAGTTACTTTTATCGTAGTTTATGTGAAATTGATCTGTGGGAACAATGAAAGGTAGTCCTATAATGAGGGAAGTTGCACACGTTACGCTAACCATGTGTTACCCAATTAATTTCCGTCCAATTAGACACTACAGTAGGTGCTCATCCAACATTAACTCAACCAAAATAGCTAAATTGTGCTCTTTATCTTGATACATAATTCCTCCAATACGTCAGTTCGGGATTCCAGATGAACACCATGACCACCATGTTAATTTAACCAGCATAAAGAAAGCAATATGATACCATCTTTAAACATGGTATTGTTGGTGTTGCTTTGAAACTGCAAACTGACCTGTTGAGAATTCAATGGAAAAAGGGGCCAGTGGAATGAAGTCTATGCCTAAATATCCACAGGGGATTAAGGTCAGTTTGTACAGAACATAGGGGTAAATAAGAGAGATTATACCTAGGAGTAAATAGAGATTGATTTAGTGTTATGAGCGAGAAGGGCTGGACATCAAGGTTGATGATGGTTATGTCACAAGTTAGGATAAGACAAGACATGTATTACACTTTCTGGATATCCCACAGGTTGACTGGTGGAATACAAGATAGGATAGGATTATAAGATATGTTACAGCTTGCTCTTGTGAGAAAAGCAAACAGTGGCCTGCAAAGGTGATAATGAGGCAATGGTGGCCAGGTTGGTTGCTATGGTAGAGCATCTCTCACATATACACCTAACCAGTTAAACTGTATAATTTTCTCAGCAGAGTCCAAGCTTTGGTAAAGTGACGATACCAGTCTGCCATACTTTAGAGCGTATTAATCTCACATTTTGTGGGAAAACAATGAACAGAGTAGTATTTAATGCAGATAAGGGATCAAATATATGCCAAGTGACTATTAGTGACTAAATATAGACATACAAAAGCCTTTCAACCACTAAGGATCCCCAAAACTAATCTCTGTGGAACTACTTTCATGCAGCGTAAGGCTATCCCGTGAGTCGGTTTGCACTTTTGTCCATTTCCCTACAGCATTCTAATGAGCCTCTGGCTAACGCCAGATCTCAAAAATAATATCACGAAAAACATGAAATATCGTCGCTATCAAGGATGAGCTCAAGAACTCTTTCTTTAGGATGTGTGCGTTGGTCGGACAGCGGAAGGATATCTTTAAACTTTTGCTGGGCGAAATTCATGCCTATATAATGTATCTACTACCGTAGATGACATAAAAAAAACTGTAGGTTATACTCACCTGAACAGCTAGAAACGTTTCGATCAAGCCATGATCAGGCGATGTAGAATCGGCCAGTCAGTCCCAAGGTGTGTTCCATGCCACGAAGATCTCACAGCGAGACATATCATACCGACTGTATGGAGTTTAAGATTGTAAGAGATTCCTTCTATCGAGCAGCTACTTTAGAAAATCTTTTTAGTCGGGTGAAAGAAGACTGTATTCTAGGTTATTTGAGAGAAATCAATTTGTTGCATAAGTTTTAATGTGTGTATGTTTGAATGTGTTGGATTACTAAGTTATTAACTTGAATTTTGTTTGATCGTCGCTATATAGCTGAAATATTGCTGAACGCAACGTTAAACCTTAATTCTCTCTCTCTCTACTTCCCTTCTCTTTTCCCCTGAAATTGAGATACTACACTATCTTAACAACAACACAAATACCTATTTCACCAGGTGTAAAGTCCGTTTTCCGCTTTTTATTTCCTAGATAATTTTACTTGCACCCGCTACCTCACCCTGTACCACTCAGCAGGCCACGACCAGTTGATAGATGGCAGCACGATCGATGAAATTGCGTATTACAACATTGATATCACCAGACACGAAAAGCTCGATGCCGGGATCACACTGATCATACACTCGTATTAATAACATCATGCAGCACATATAGGTTATGGTGGGACACTCCATATCGCAAATATCCATGAGGAAGTACCCAGACAGACGCCGAATTGAATATCATGCATATAACATTGAATTGACTGAGGTCGTATTTAGGGTCAGATAATTCTTGCTTGTTTATTAAATATACATAACGTTGACCTTTGACCCCTGGACATCTCGGAAATGACCTTTGACCCGTATGTGATATTTGAACCGGAAATGACCTCTCACTCGGCTGTGACGTCACGCAACGTGACACCTCCCGCCTCAGCCTCAAAAATGCTAATAAATCTGCTCTCTTTCTACTACTCATATATTGCACTACAGTGCAATATAGTCTACCTCCTCTAGTACAACAGCAAGCCATGTTATTATTACTAATTACTGGGCTATATTATTGTGATAAGGAATATCTTATTTTCCCCTTTTTTGCTCAAGTAAATTCATTAAATGTGGTTTTGGCTATAATCATCTCCCCCCCACGCAATCTCTTCCAGAAAAAGCTACGCTGGGGATGGGGGTCAACGCATAGAATTTGATAAATGAAACAATCACAAACGATGGATTGATTTATGTGGATTTCAATTATCCAATTACTTGTATAATGTTTCGCATAATCTAGTCGTCCCAATATCAATCTCAGTGCGGTCTGAGCAAAGTTGTCTGGCCTGTGGGATACTGAATGCTAGATGCCTACGTACATTGTCAATAGATTATGAAAATTTATAAATATGATTTTTTTTTTTCACATTGACTTTTCCTTATTTTTTCCCTGATCTTGAACTCAAATAAAATCTTTCCCATTGGTGTTTTTTCTATTTTCTACCATAGCCCTGATCTCTATGACATAAAATAGTACACAGTTCTTAATTTTCTACCATGAACCTGTTTCTACGGCATACAATTTTTCCGTGTCATACAGATATATTAAACTACAGGAGAAATACGACGGTCTGGACAAAACACGTATTGATTGTGCACGTATCAGATGTCAAATATCCGGGATGTGTTACATCATGTAGGCTATCATCAACCCTACCGGGGGGTGGGGGGCGGGGGGGAAAGAGAGTCACACCGGTCTCATTAATCCAGGATGCTCGAGTCCTGTACGGTTCAGTGGAACACTTGACAGGAGAGAGAGAGAGAGAGAGAGAGAATTAAGGTTCAACGTCGCGTTCAACAAAATTTCAGTAAAATAGCGACGATCAAAGAAGATTCTAAGTATTCCAACAAAATCAAGCAACACACAACAAACCGATTTCTCTCAAATAACCTAAAATACAATCTTTTTGTACCCGACTAAAGAGATCTTCTGAAGAAGCTGCTTGAGAAACAGAATCTCTTACAATCTTAAAATCTATACAGTCGATCAGAATATGTTTCACTGCGATATCTTCGTGGCATGGAATACACCTTGGGGCTGGTTCCTTGTTTGTTAAATGTTCGTGAGTTAATCGGGTATGACACATTCTGTATCGCCTGATCATGGCTTGATCGAAATGCTCTCAGATGAGTATACCCTACAGTTTTTTCGAAACTCATGAAGTTTGTTATTATCCAAAGCATCCCATAGAGATTGAAACAGCTTTCTTGGTAACAGGATCAACCTCATTATCTAAGGTTGTCATAGCCATTTCATCAGCTTCAGTATTTCCTTCGATGCCAACGTGGCTAGGCAACCAACAAAACACAACATCAATCTGTTGATGGAATCTACGGTCAAATAATTATAGAATGTCCAAGATGGTGGGATGAGTTGAAGTTCCAGTGACAGCGAATCTGAGAATATTACAAATTTTCCTCCTATAGTAGACCCAATACCTTCCAAACCTGAAATTAGAGCTTTGGCTTTGGCAGTGAAAATCGAATTTTTACTTGGTAGTTGACAGGTTTTAGTTTCGGAACTAAATATAGTAGCACCCGCTACTCTCTCACCCTCTTTAGAAACATCTGCATAAATAGCTTGACGCGATCTGTATTTTTCTCCCAATAGACCAAATTCTTGTCTCGTGCCTGCCTTTCATATTTCGTCATTGTAATATGTACTTCTGGTCTGGCTAACTGCCGTGGTGAAACTTGTAAAAGAGATCTGTTTCGTCAGGTTTACTTTCGAGTATTATTACTGGATCTGTTGTTTATTTATCATTGAATAATATATTCCTGTTTGTAAGCGGCTTCTAAGCGACAAGCACTAGCCCGAATATCAAATCCATCATGTCCAAGAATTTGATATCGGTACTCAAGAATACATATGCACTTGGACACTCAGTTTGCATGGTCTATTTATCGCAGGTTAACGCGTTACTGACATGTGACCTGGGCTCTCTGATCAATATTCATGAAGTCACGTGACCTGGTCTGGGAGCATGCGAATTGATTTGCTTCTGGTTATACATACATATATGAACGGTGATAAGCTGCAAATCTCTTTTTCATATTACCATGATATTGTATCTTTGGCATCGTATTATCATATGATCGAATCGTACTATCGTGCCATCAAATCGTACTAAAGTCTGTCCATTCTAAATATTTTGGTGCTTGTCTAAAATCAGTACTTATCTCTGCATAAATTTTATTTCGCTGCGTGTAGAGCAAACTGAACTCCACAAAATGATCATCATTTCTCCGTGATATCGATAATAATATATCCCGCTTGAAATAACTTTGTAATTCTCTCCATATAAAACTCCAGTGCAGTTGTTTCATGTACCCGGCCCCAATTACGCCCCGACGTCATAATGTATTCATGCTCACTGGCACAAAGGTCATTGATGCCGTATGAGGTAATAACAGGCAGTCCACGGGAGTGTCGCTTTTATCCCATGCCCAATGTAATTGCCAAATGATAATCCGCACAACCTGTATGACCGTACACGACATTGTTGACCTTTGTGCTAGTAAACACGAATATATTATTACGTCTCCCTATGAAATTGAGGTCCGGTACATGAAACACCGGTTATTCCAAGCGTGGTATATTATCGATATCAAGGAGTAATGTTGGTCATTTTATAAAGTTTAGTTTGTTCTACTCGATGCAAAAAAGAAAATTTATGAAGAGTTAACCACTCATTTTTGACAAGCTCCAAAGCAAACGACTAATTAAAATGGACAGACTATAGTGTGACACTGTCGTTCTTGCAAAAAAAATCGTTAGACGCGCTGCGATGTTTACGATAGTATGATATGTCAAAATCCACCCACCATACATCGGCATTTCTCTGTCCTATGTATTACAGGTTCTCTCGTACCCCCAGTTTTCGTCCCCATTCACTTTAATATAAAACCATGTCTCTAATACTTCTGCAATCAAGAAGAACACTCGTTTAGAAGTATCCATTATCTGTAATTATGTTAATTCGCTGTGCAACAGTTTTACTTACCTCTACTATCAACTATACGGTCGACTGGACTCTATTAGACATGTACGCGTACTACACAGAATGTTCAAACAATCGATTCGTATTAGCGCTAATCTTCATATAGAAGTTCAGTAGGTCAATATATTTAACTATCTGCATTCAGTGGTCGTATGCGTCTATAAATGTATAGGGATGCGTTTCGTCGGGGTAGTACGTTGATGAAATGGAACACAAGTCGCCTATATGTTTAACTCCAATATACGAACTTTACTGTACGGACAAGAAACGATACAAACATATAAAAATTCACAGTCGGTTGGATATGGAGCCTAAACTAACTGGTCCTCAGTGTCGGTGCATCCGTGCACTGGAATGATTTCAATTACAGCCCTACAATATTTATGCATGGTGACACAATAGTAAGACCAAACCAACCTACAATTCACAGTTGGAAACAGCTGGGTTTTGACATATCATTTCATAAATACACACAATCAACACCTAGCATACTGCTGTCTATAATTCAGTTTAGACAGGAGAGCTGTTACGGCACAGACACCTGGAATCACAGGTATTCATGTGTTAACTATCTGAATATCTGACACATCTTACATATAGCAATATACCAGTAATCATCTTATTACAATTAACCCTACCTGGCCTGGGGGGGGGGGAGGCGGAAAGTGCCCCCCTAGTGAACTTTTCTCTGCTGCTCCGAAACGACAAGACCGAGGAGGCTGACACTTGGTGACTTTTAAGCTTATCTTATTGGGGTCATTCTGAGCCTATTTTCATATACCCCCGGGCAGAGGATCATGGATAAATTCAAAATGGCGGCCATGTGGTATCCGCGAAAGTCGTGTTTTTCAATCTTTTCGCTCCATTTCTTCACATTTTCCTTGCCTAAAAGGCCTTGAAAGTATTTTATTTATGCAAAACTAATTATTCTATATTTTATTTGATTTTTTTTCGAGAGAAAAATCAGAAACTGAAAATTTCGAAAAATCGACCCCAAAAAGACCGAAAAAGGGCTTTCCAGAAAATTGACGTCACTGTGACGTCTTCATGGCGGCCATCTTGGATTTTTTTTACATTTTCCGGTAGAGCTTGAACCAAAGATACTGTGTGGTAAGTTTCAGCGCTCTAGCCTTAGTGATAGAGAAAATATATAGGGGGGGGGCACTTTCCGCCCCCCTCCCCACACCCAGGCTGCGATACACCCCAAATCGCCCAGGCCAGATAGGGTTAACACTACTGAATACAATCACAATTCATGTACCGATGTGATGGCTAAGAAAGTCCTGTGAACTACGACCCATTAGGCATTATACATTATCTTTCCAAACCGTGCTCTGAGGCGGCATATACTTTTCTTCAGGAATAAGTGTCGGTTCTTAGTCATGCTAGTTGCAAATATGAATAAAGATAGCCTAGGTCGTTTACAAGATAGAAGCTGGACACTTTTAGCTACTGGAGCTTCTTAGCCGTCACGCCGGTACATGAAATTTCAATAAAAGTCGAACGGAAGAGTTGTTTCCCTTGCACCGAATAACATCACACAGGGAATCTCATCCCAGGTAATACACCCCTGACCGCAGATGATAATAACCTCGTATTCCTGAACTCAGGAGAAGGGACGAGAATAGATATGCGAACCGGTAAACTCACTGCAATTGACCTAACAATAGTCTCTCCCGAACTAGCAGTTAAATCAGAATGGGCAGTTGTACCAGATACACTAGACAGCGACCACTTCCCAATCCTAACTAAATTTAGCATGAAACCAGATTTTGAAAAGACAGACCCTCTCCCACGCTTCCAATACTCTAAGGCAGACTGGGAAAGCTTCCAAAACGATTGCCAAAGTCTAATTCATGACGATCTATTTAGTAATGATATAGAGACTTTCAATGAAAATATAACCAGCAAACTTCTAAACATAGCACAAAGACATATTCCAGTCACGAATAAGCGGCCCAACAAAAATCCAGTGCCTTGGTGGAACCAAAAGTGTGGCAAGAACATCGCGGCAAAGAAAAAAGCACTCAGAAAATTCAAAAAAAGCTGGCTCCAGAGTGACCACGAAAGATATAAGGAACTGAAAATAATAGCAGAAAAAAGCGTCAAAGAAGCCAAATCAAGATGCTGGGAAGATTATTGCAACACTATAGATACGAAAACTAACTCAAAGAAAGTCTGGAATAAAATAAAAAGCATTCAAGGGAAAGCAACTAACACAATACCTGTACTAAACAAAACGAAGAGAACTAACCTCGAAAAGGCAGAATATCTTGCTGAATCATTCGCATCAAACAGTAGCGAGAGAAACCTGAAACCAGAATTCAGAAAAATCAAACAAGAAACGATCCTGGAAAATGACACAAATGATTATATAGAAAACTACCTTAACGGAGACTTTACTATCAATGAATACAGTTCACCCGGCGAAGACAATCTAGGGTATACAATCCTAAAGCACCTACCTACGGAAGCGTATTAGTGCCAGTGTGAACAAAAAAATTCTGAGATTTATCTCCTAATTAGGACATAATATCTCCTAATTAGGAGAAAATTATCTCCTAATTAGGACTTATTATCTCCTAATTAGGACTTATTATCTCCTAATTAGGAGATAATTATCTCCTAATTAGGTGATAATTATCTCCTAATTAGGAGATATTAAGTCCTAATTAGGAGATAATATGTCCTAATTAGGAGATAATTATCACCTAATTAGGAGATAATTATCTCCTAATTAGGAGATAATAAGTCATAATTAGGAGATAATATGTCCTAATTAGGAGATAATTTTCTCCTAATTAGGAGATATTATGTCCTAATTAGGAGATAAATCTCGGGATTTTTTTTTTCACACTGGCACTAATACGCTTCCGTACCTACCAAACAACACGCAGGAACTAATTCTGAAATTAATTAATGTGAGCTGGAAGACCAAACAACTCCCGAGCAAATGGAAATCCTCTATTGTTACCCCAATACCAAAACCTGGTAAAGACCCTTCAGACAGTAAGTCATATAGGCCGATCTCACTCACGTCAAATTTATGCAAAATTATGGAAACCATGGTCAAAAACAGACTTGAATATCACCTGGAAAGCAACAACCTGTTAAACAAAACACAAAGCGGTTTTCGAAAAAAAGAAGTACTTTAGACCACATAGCCAGACTCCAACACTCTATCAAAAAGGGTAATGCCAAACACCAATTTACATTAGGAATTTTCTTGGATATAGAAAAGGCGTTTGACCTTGTATGGCAGGACGGGATCATCACCCAATTAAACAACCTGGGAATTAAGGGCAGAATACAACACTGGATAAAAAAATTTCTTCATGGCCGAAACTTCAAAGTTCGTATTGGTAACACCATATCCATGGACCACCAGCTAGATAACGGCACCCCACAGGGCAGCGTCATAAGCCCAACCCTTGTTAACATCCTGATTAATGGCCTGGCCAACGAAATTGACACAAAGCATCCTGAAATTGAACAATCACTTTTTGCTGACGATGCTGCCATGTGGAAATCTGCTGGCTCGATAAAAAAACTAACAAGTATAATGCAAAAGGTACAGTCAGCGATTGGGTCGTTAAATGGGGATCAAATTTTCAGCTGTCAAAACTACCCGTGTGCTATTCTCAAATAAACAGAACACTGACATCACGCTATCACTAGGAGGACAGAAAATCGAGTTTAAGAATAGTGTCAAATACCTAGGTATGATATTCGACCGAAAACTCACTTGGAAAGACCACGTTGACCAATTAATTATTCGGTGTAACAAAGACCTGAACCTTATGAGGTGCGTATCGGGTACCAACTGGGGGGCCAATAAAGTTAGCTTAATCAAATTATATCAAACACTCATCAGATCCAAAATAGACTATGGTTCAATCGCGTATCAATCAGCATGCAAGACCCATTTAAAAAGAATAGACAGCATTCAGTATTCGGCCTTAAAAATAGCCACCGGGGCGTTCAAAGGAACTCCTTTATGCAGTCTACAAATAGAAACTAATGAAAAACCCTTACATTTAAGACGAGAAGAGCTGTCAATGAAATATGCAGGGAAAACAATAGCCAAGGGCGAAAGCCACCCATGCCACAAAAGTTTTGGCCCAAAAACCGAATACGAATTCCTAAAAACAAAATGGGAAAAAGACTCTGCACCACTCGGTTACACGATAAAACGAAGAACACGACATTCCAATCTCTTGTATCTCTGACACTGAGAAGGTCAATAGACCACCATGGCAACTAACCACACGTGGACACGAATATACATAGCCACATCACCAAACAGGACAACCCAGAGCATATAAGGGTCGCTGCCCTCGAATATATTGACACACATTGGAAAAATCGCTTGAAAATATATACAGACGGCTCCAAAAACACAAGTCACAATACAGGTTCTGCATTCGTTATTCCAGAACTTGACATCCACGAAGGCTTCAAACTACCAGACAATAAGTCTGTATACACCACTGAATTAGTCGCCATAATCAAGGCCCTCGAATGGGTTCTCCAGAACCGACCGGTTTCCACCGTTATTCTTAGTGATTCCTTAAGCGGACTGGTATCTATAGAGAACTCCAAATCCAACAGCAGACCTGTCCTCATACACGAAATAGAAATTCTATGTACACAAATAAGAGACAATGACATTGACGCCATTTTAGCTTGGATTCCCGCCCACGTGGACGTTAGGGGAAATGAAGCCGCCGATAGGACAGCCAAAGATAGCCTCACCAAAACTGCACCTGACGTGCATATAGGACTAGGAACCAAAGAACTGAATTCCATCATTAGAACTAGAATAGATAGTAAATGGAAAAAAGAATGGAACGAAGAAAACCGAGGTAGATGGCTACATAGTATTCTAGATAAGGGGAAAAGACGGAGTTGTGGATTCCAGCTAGACAGCAAACGCGACGACCGCATTATCACCAGGTTAAGACTAAGCAAAACCGGACTTAAATCACATCTGTCCATGCTTCTGAAAAACACCTCACCACTCTGTACCGAATGCAACAATGTAGAAGAAACAATAGAACATGTCCTGCTTGAATGCCCCATCCAAAACCGACAACGTGAGGCACTTAGAAACGAATTAAAAAAATCCAACACTCCCTTAACATTACCAGCGATATTAAACCCTAAGCCCCCCATTAGAAATAAGGTATTCAAGTCCTTAATAAATTGTATCAAAGCTGCTGGTTATTATTCCAGTATATAATACTACCGCCGTGCATGCGCAGTCAACATTTTTTTTTTTTTTTTTTTTTTTTTTCCACATAATCAACCACTAGTACACCAAGTACTATCACACGATTTGATAGAGGCCAAATCATTCTTCTGACTTAAACAAATGGTATGGTTGCATCGGAGTTACCTTGATACTGAGGGCCGTGTGCACCATAGCCATACAAAACATTATGGCCATAATAACTATCCATACATAACATCCGGCCAAAATGTCACAGACTCATTTAGAAATAAAATAGGCATGGCAACAACGGAGTTACCTTGATACTGAGGGCCGTCTGTTCCACTGTCCTACAAAACAAACGATGGCCAAATCTAATTGAATTCACGACAACAATAGCACGGCCAAATCGCATATAGCGAGCAGTATTCGGCATAAAATATAGGAAATGGTGATGGCGGAGTTACCTTGATACTGAGGGCCGTCTATCTCATTGTCCTACAAATTCTTTATGGCCATCAAACGATAATGCATTCAGAAATAATACAGAGCTGTCTATTTGTATATTCACCAAGTATTGAATCCATCGAAATGTTTAGTTATTCATCCATTTGTCCATCTATTTACTCACTTAATTATATATTGCTATTCATATTATGTGACCGACGGTCGGGGGGTGCCTGTTGTTGTGAGGAAGATATATCAAATTATTGCATCGAAAAACAATAGAAAACAAGAATGACTACAAGCCGTCTATTTCATATGATACAGGCACACCGAAGACCATAGACGAGTTGGACAAGACCTAAAACAGAAGACGGATGACGATTACAAGAATACTAACAGCGCCTTGAGTGACAACGCCGCATAGCAAGAACACCCAGAATCAGAATACTCGACCCTAGACCACTCCGGACACGCTACCCCTTTGATGTTACCCAACTGACGCCTCAACACAGAATATGATCCTTTGACTTTCACGCAATATAGAACGTAGACCTGCCCTTCTGTACCCCAATACACACTCCAAGCAATTGTTACAGGCACAGATTTCTGGAAGGACCCCTCCTGTTCCCGAGGGCGTCAGTCGGGAAGTCGGCTCTAAGAACCCTGAAGACGCCCTGGTTCTCCCAGTTTTTTCTGGACGGCTTTGTGCGTACTATGGGGTACCAAGACAAAGGAATCATACACGCGATTACAGTGAACTCACAATTACCAGTATAGCCAACAAAAAAAAAACAAAAACAGAAAGAGACTTACGAACTTGTACATATAGCGATTCCTATTTACTTCTATTTATATCTCCTACTAATCTCTCATTGTTATTTATTATTTATCTATATTTATTTATTTATTTATTTATATATTTAGCGCTGGAAAAGATATTCAATAAACAACGTAATGTACCGCGAGAATCGAATAAAACATTGAGTTGATGGGCCGCGAAATCCGAATGGGAAGCGGCCCTTAAACTACAATTTCAATCAAAGTCGAATGTGCTCTCCGGAGCTGGATGAAACAGTCTACTGGCGAAACTAATGTTTCGATTGGTCAATTCTCGATTTGAAAAGGGGGCCTTCCGAACAGTACAACGATGTAGGTAGGGGGGGGGGGGGCTAGTGAGTGACAAACAGCAGGTACATTGTTTTCTTCGCTGACTAACCTGAAATGACAGAAGAGCTGTCATAACAACACGCAAGTTTAGCACATCTAGAACAATTAATTAGAATACGGAGTTTTGATTTGCGTTCAGCGACAATGCTATACAGTCGACATGTGATCGTCTGACAAGCCTTTACCCATGCACTGTCAGTTATACCATCTATTGCACCATACACGCGGCAGTCCATATTCATGCGAAGCACAAACAAAAATCAATATTCTATAACTCTTACACCTATTACACACTGATAACCGGGATACGGACAAAACCCCAGTGGACAGAACACCAACGGACAAAACACCAGCGGACAAAACCCCGGTGGACAAAACCCCAACACAAAATCCCCAGAACAGGAAAAGTGGACAAAACCCCAGGCAAAACACCACTTAATTTTTTTTAAATTTTTGTTTACTTCTAAATATGCTTTTAATTCTGATTATTTTTTTCATTAATCCCCAATGTTAATTATTTTTCCCTCTAATCTCCATTAATCTCGGCTAATCACCTCCACAGTAGATTAGCGGACTGCTCTATCTTTGATGACTAATTATACTTGTTTATACTAGTACATTCTACAATAGGATTAAATGGATTGAAAACTTTAAAGTAAGGATTATTATTTACTGATTCTTGACAGTCTTTCATGTCTGTTATTGTTTTTGTTTGGATTTGAGTACTTTTCTGTGACTTTTTTTTTTTAAATAAATAATAATTTATTGACGAGCACTGGGATAGAAGTACAACACAACAAATATCACATACACAACTACATCACAAAAAAGAGATTTAGAACGATATTTACAAACATAATATACCCCAATCTTACTTGTTTGTACCATTTTCTTTGCTGAAAATACAACCTCCGAATAATATGAACTATTTTAACTAGTCAACAATTTATCAAAATATTTCCTACGTATATGGAATTTTGCATGTTGACCATAACATGTAAATATTGACCTTAATTTAATAAAAAAAATATAGATAAAGTCTCTTAATGTTGTTGTATGGCTAATATAATTTTTTCATACAAAAGTTAAAATTGGGGGTTTTGTCCAATTGGGGTTTTGTCCGCTGGGGTTTTGTCCACTGGGGTTTTGCCCGCTGGGGTTATGTCCACTGGGGATTTGTCCGCTGGGGTTTTGTCCTACACCCGATCTTGACACGCACAGGTGTTCGCTCGGGAGAATCCATTTCACAGGGCGGGTGATAAATGGCAGGACAAAGTCTCGTCTGCCTGCATGTACAATCGAATAAACAAATAGAATGTATACTTTGTGAGAGTGTCTTAGCACATATCATACATGTATGAGACATGATAGGAGTACTTTCTAATCGGGAGAGTGTCTTAGAACATATCATACATGCATGGGACATGATAGAGGTAATGCAACAATGCGCTACATCATAGTTATGCACGATATACAGGGTGTTCCAGAAGTCTTGGTCACATTTTGACATTGAATATATTGAAAACTATTGAGGATATACAAATGCATATGGCAACATCATTAGCATTACACAAAACTTAATGACTTTCATTTTCAAATGGTACCAGTTTCATCTTACTACCATTCATGGCTCAGCAGATACGAGGATTTGAAATGTGACCAAGACTTCTGGAACACCCTGTATATATACTATTGTCTTGAATTGAAGGGATGGTCTTTCCGATTCTAATTTAGAGTTGTTGGTTGTGCTTGGACGTTGACTTCCTGACGCCGTCTATCGCGTTCTGCTTTTACTATTTTCTGCTTTGACCAGTAGCGGTATTTTTTTTTATCTAACCAGAATACTATAAACGTTTCACGACTGTTTCAGCTTGATACTTGAGACCATTTATATGGTACAATCGATGAAAATTGTATCTATTCCGCAGCAAGACTGCGATATTGCGAGGTAGGGAGATTGTGAGTTTGCGAGAGACCAACGTTTCGAGAGAGCGAGATTGCGGGGCAAGGAGGTTGCGAGAACGCGAAGTAACTTTTTTGAGGTAACGAGATGGCGAGGTAGTAAGGCTGGGGGTAGGTAGATTGCGAAAGAGCGACACTGCCGTGTTGCGAGAAAGCGACGTTGCGAGAGAGCGAGATTGCGAGGTAGCGAGATTGAGAGGTAGCGAAACTGAAACACTGCGAGGTAGCTATATTGCTTGGCAATGACACTGCGAGATTGCGACGTACCGGGGTTGCGAGGTAGCGAGATTGCGAAGTAGCGAGATTTGTGAGGTTACGAAGCGAGTGAATGAGATTAGGAGAGAGTGATGATGCGAGGAGAAGGAGCGAGATTGCGAAATGAAGGGGCGATGTAGCGAGGTTACGAAACTGCGAGGTAAGGAGTGAAGCGAGAGGGCAATGTTTTCAAGTTAAACTAGTCTCAGTTTATCGCTGTTTCGCTTCGCTCCCTCGTTTTGCTGTCTCACTGTATCGCACCGTCTCTCGTAATCCCGCAACCTCGCTTCGCTCTCTTGCTGTCTCGCAATCTCGCTCTGTCGCTTCGGTCTCTCGCCATCTCGCAACCTCTCGTCATCCCATAGAAATGAGATAGAGCGAGGTGCGAATGACCTTATATCCGTTTTCCATTTTGGTTGCAAATCTCATGGGGCCGTGGAAATAATTCCAAACAGATTTTAATGAAATATGGATACAAAATTTGTATTTCTTAGTTGATATACTGTGTGAAGTTTTAATGCTGTACGATAAATTGTCTCCGAAATATCACCGAAAACGTCTCGAAATATATTATCTGGTACTGACAGTAAACCTACGCTACGTATAATAATGAAGACACTCCTATACCGTCATTTTTGTAATATTTGTCTGTGTGTATATCCTCATATGCCACGTGTTCTGCATGATCGGAATAAATATTGTATTGTATTGTCCATGTAAGCGCTAAATGATCCTCAATCCAAAACTTACAATCTTCAGCTCATCTGTATGTAGCTGTCCAGACATGTTTTGCTCGACACTGTATCTCGGGGTCTGAAGGATTGGTGATCCCAATTAAAGCACATGAAAATAAGTCGCGAAGATAGACGATTATTAAGAAGGATATCTGGACGGAATTGTCCAACCAGGAGGTTAAAATTGCCAGTTTTATTGATTAAGGGATATTTAGCGCAGGATCAGAGCGTATAGCTATACCTCAGAATATCCAGCTAAGAATGAGACAGAAAGTAATTTTATTAGGAAAATAGCTAGATCCAAAAGTGTGGAACTGGACATTCTGGTTTAAGGAAAAGTAAACGCTGATTCGGAGGGTATGGTTATCGCGCTTGAACAGGCTTGAAACGCATGGAAGTGAGTCAGATGGAGAGATAATTTTTCAAAAAGATATCTCAGCCACGCTTAAAGTGAGCCAGAGAGATAACAACTAGGAAGATATATAAACCACGCTTAAAGTGAGCCAGAGAGATAACAACTAGGAAGATATATAAACCAAGCTTATAGGTGAGCCAGAGAGATAGCAAATAGGAAGATATCTAAACCACGCTTAAAGTGAGCCAGAGAGATAACAACTAGGAAGATAACAGAGATAACAACTAGGAAGATATCTAAACCACGCTTAAAGTGAGCCAGAGAGATAACAAAATAAAAATACAGAAATGGCAGACTAAATGGCCATTCGTCGGTCAAAAATTAATTACAGACGTTAAAATTATCCCTATGGAGCCTCAAAATCACCTGAAATCGAGGGCCAAGAAGATGGGCATTTCCGTCATAATAGACCCCGTGTATACAGGGGATGATGATTACAACATCGATTATGGTATTTTTATTCATGGCGGCCCTTTTTCTCAAGTTAGTGAAGGTCCAATAGGGCGCAATGGTAATAATAAGTGCGCCATGGAGATGTTCGAGTTACCACCAGGGAAATGTATTTGTCGTCGGCATAGCGGTGAGGGAACGGAGACGCTATGAATCTTAGCTAGCTCAGCCACCGGTGACTCCCTACCCGGGATGCATTGGTACATTTTATTTAATGTAATTTTAGGATAATGTACAGCTGCTTTTTTTCTGTATTTTTGAGTGGGATTATACTGTACAATGGGGTAGCTAGCTGTAGGCTGACACATTGTAAGATATCAGTATCTTATGATAATTGGTTTTCTACAAGTTATTCAGATATAAGCATCTTATGATAATTAGTTTTCTACAAGTTATTGATGGAATATTAAATATTGCATAGTCTTGATGTCGTAATGTTTTCTTTTGTGTTTACGAAATTGCATGTTCATGATTTGAAATGTCCAAACAGTACTGAAAAATATGTTGTTATATCGGTCAGTCGATGGTATAAATATACAGCCTGATTTACCTAGAGCAGACAATTTTGGAACTCCGTCTCGAGGAAATGTATCAGAAACTTTAGGTCTAAATTTAACGTTTAGGCGCTGTCTTTGTTTGTCATTTGGCCATCGTCTGTACCACCTTTGATGTCAGAAGTCTGGAACAAAATCTTCAACTTCGTAACAACTTGATGACGACTTTCTTGATGGAATTTCTTGAGGCAAAAGATACAGGGCTATGAACTTCTCTCAGACTGCTGTAAAGACCCAGCAGCGAACTCGCACGCTAGTTCTGGGTACATGCCCGGTCGCCCTAACCAAGCCAGGCTATCATCTTACCGGCACAAAAGCCCGGGTTAGAACAATAATATCAACATCTTGACGACCAAAAAGTTTACAACATGAAAGGTGTTCCAATATACACTCCTCTACATTTCTCGACGATTCATGGGAGACAACTCCACTCGGACTAATATGCTTAACCACAATCTCAGCCCAGTGTTTCCCCTTTACACGTTGTGTGCTATACATGTGTGTGGCGACAGACAGCTGCCAGGCGACTTTTTAATTTACTCTAATCAACATTATCTTCCACGTTTTTGTTTAAAAACAAACTGAACACAAACCAAATAATTATAGAACTGAATCAAATATATATAGGAAATGTACTTGAAATGAAATTAAAATTCAAAACAGTGGAACGAAATGACATGACAAATTAAAACAAAATAAAGAGAAATCAACTGAAAAATTAAAATGAAATGAATTGAAACGAAAAAATCAAATAAAACGAAAAGAAATCGGCAGCTAAAATAAAGTGAAATACATGTAATACAAAATATGAAACAAAGACCTTCTATATGTTGGCACGTTAGGTTCACAAATCTCTGACTTGCATCTCTAAGAGTGAGTGTCTTTCTAAGAAACTTATCTATCTTCCTGACGCATTTTAATATCTATAGAATGGGGCCTCCACATACCCACCGACTTGGCTATATTTAGTCCATAACAAAACAAAATTCCAATCTCCCCTGGTACTTTTGATAACAAGCCACTGAAAACAACTCAATATGTAGTAATTCGACTTCGTGTCTTTAGAAAACTATATCCCGTAATATTCCACTGCGCCTGGTAGTCTGGTTTTTTAGCTCATCTGGGCCGAAGGCCCGATGGGCTAATGTCATGGCCTGATTATCCGTCGTTCGTCGTCCGTAAACATCTTCTTCCCTAAAACCGCTTGACTGATTAAGCTGAAACTTGGCATGCATGTTCCCCACAATGAGTACACCAGAATTTGCTCATACCGTGTCGATATGATTTTAAATATGGCTGCCATGCCGGCCATCTTGAATTTGCCAATGAAATCTTGTCATCATTGTTTTTCGGTAACTACTTTATGGATCTTTCTCAAATTTCGTACACCAGTTCCCCTTTGGGTCTAGCTGTACAATATGTGTACTTTAGTACAATTTGATTATCCAATATGGCCACCAGGCGCCCATCTTGGATTTCCCCATTGGACTTTGTTATCGCGATTTGTCAGGAACTACTGCAAAGATCTTTCCCAAATTTGGTACACAGGTTCCCCTTGGGGTCTAGTTGTACAAGATACCTTTTGTATCCAATATGGCCACCAGTCGGCCATCTTGGATTTCCGGATGAAACATTGTTATCGCGATTTCTCAGGAACAGCTGCGTGGATCTTTCTCAAATTTGGTACACAGGTTCCCCTTGGGGTCTAGTTGTGCAAGATATCTTTACTGCTTCGATTTGAGAATCCAATATGGCCACCAGGAGGCCATCTCGGATTTCCCTATGAAACATTGTTATCGTGATTTCACAGGAAGTACTGCTTTGATGTTTCTCAAATTTGGTACACAGGTTCCCCTTGGGGTCTAGTTGTTCAAGATACCGTGTAAGGTCCGATTCGAAAATCCAATATGGCCACCGCCAATATCTTTCTTATTTGTGTGTTTTCTTCGCAAAAACTGCATGATGAATTACTAAATAATAATCTGATGTGAAATTAAAATAGCCTTAGGTCACTCTTCCTCTCAGAATAGGGTAGAAAGCCCGGTAGGGGTAGATGGGCATGGAGTGGGCAGAGGGATGGGAGTGAGGGTGGAGAGGGATTAATGTTCTGAACTTTATCCAAAAGGTAGGGGGAAGGGGGATCGCTCACCGCCGAATTCAAATGCGTGGACCCGAAGCTGTGACGTTCCTCACTCGCAACCACCGCTTCGCTCCCACGAGTTGTGGAAAAAGGGGTCACCGACATCACATGAACAAGAGCAGGGGTATAAGTTATAGATGACGTTATTACCTGCGGGCAAGGCAGGTATACACGCGAGTAGGATGAGTGTAGCCAGTTCACCCGATTCATCGTCGGATGAATGCTTTCTTCACAATCACTCTCATCGCCTGATAAGTGCTTTCTAGGGAGAGTGTCTTAGAACATATCATACATGTATGAGACATGATAGAAATAATGCACCAATGCGCTACATCATAGTTATGCAGGATATATATATACTATTGTCTTGAATTGAAGGGATAGTCTTTCCGATTCTAATTTAGAGTTGTTGGTGATGCTTGGTCGTTGACTTCCTGACGCCGTCTATCGCGTTCTGCCTTGATTTACATTAACCAGTATGATATAACCAGAATACTATAAGCCTTTCACGACTATGTTTCAGCTTGATACTTGAGACCATTTATACGGTACAGTCGACGAAAATTGTATCTATTCAGCAGCAAGACTGCGAGATTGCGAGGTAATGAGATTGCGAGAGAGCAACGTTTCGACAGAGCGAAATTCCGGGGCAGCGAGGTTGCGAGAAAGCGAAGTAACTTTTTCGATGTAACCAGATGGCGAGGTAGCAAGGCTAGGGGGGGGGAGCTAGATTGCGAGAGAGCGAAACTGTCGGGTTGCGAGAGAGCGACGTTGCGAGAGAGTGAGATTGCGAGGTAGCGAGATTGAGAGGTAGCAACACTGGAACACTGCGAGGTAGCGAGATTGCGAGGCAAAGACACTGAGAGATTGCGAGGTAGGGGAGTTGCTATATAGCGAAAATGTGTGGTAGCGAGATTGCGAAGTAGCGAGAGAGAGTGAAGATGCGAGAAAGAGCGAGATTGCGAAATGAAAGGGCGATGTAGCGAGGTTGCGAGACTGCGAGGTAAGGAGCGAAGCAAGAGAGCAATGTTGTCAAGCTAAACTAGTCTCAATACAAGCGTCTAGTCCGTCATTCATAATTCAGCCGTCCTCCATTAAAGAATATCCGCGTCCAAAGACCTATTCCATATCCATATAACAGTATTAGCACCAAATTCAAAAAAGACAATCATAGTAGACATAAACATAGGCTAGTTTCCTGCAAGAGAGAAGCGGTCAACAGTTTTCAATGATGCCGACAAGACATCATGATGTTCCAAAAATATAAAATCCGTATGGCTGATCAGTATTCTTAATCCATAATAATCGTTCTAAAGTCGTTATCTGGAGAATGGTGTATCTCAGTCACGCTTTGATTGTGGCTGTTCATATGACCACCATGAGGATCTTGAAGTCCATGGGTTCATACGGCCCCTAGCCCCGGGTTAAGCGGAATTAGACACAAGTTACGAAACGTAACGCCATAGATCTTGCACGCTACGTTCGTATTTTGCTATCAGCATGCGATATGCATCGCCAAATTTGAGAAACTTTGAGTGGAGGCGCTTGGAGGAATAGCTCTGTTTTGTAAGTTTCCGCAACAATGTTTTGTGACGTCACAAATCGTCACAATTAACCCAGGATCTAGCAAATGCTACTAGGCGAGATATGTATACGCCATATGCAGGTCCCACTGAAATATTACTGTCCAGAAAGGGATAGTTTACGATGTCAAAATTGTAATCATCTCTTTTGTCAGTTTTTCGCTGTTTCGTTTCGCTCCCTCGTTTTGCTCTCTCGCTTTCTCGCAACGTCTCTCGCATTCCTGCAACCTAGCTTCGCTCTATTGCTGTCTCGCGATCTCGCTCTGTCGCTTCTGTCTCTCGCCATTTCGCAACCTCTCGGCATCCCATAGAAATGAGAGCGAGGTGCGAAATGATCTTATTTCCGTTTTCCACTTTGGTTGCAAATCTCATTGACCCGTGGAGATAATCGAAGAACGTCTAACCAATCATAGGGAGAGCGAGAGAGAATTAAGGTTTCACGGCTAATCAATCATGCAGAGAGAGAGAGAGAGAGAGAGAGAAATAAGGTTGAACGTCTAACCAATCATAGAGAGAGAGAGACAGAATTAAGGTTTAACGTCTAACCAATAATAGTGTGAGAGAGAGAGAGAGAATTAAGGTTTAACTTCTAACCAATCATAGGAAGAGAGAGAGAATTGAGGTTTAACGTCTAGCCAATCACAGGGAGAGAGAGAATTAAGGTTTAACGTTCAACCAATCATAGGGGGAGAGAGAGAGAATTGAGGTTTAACGACTAACCAATCATAGTGAGAGAGAGAGAGAGAGAATTAAGGTTTAACTTCTAACCAATCATAGGGGAGAGAGAGAATTGAGGTTTAACGTCTGACCAATCATAAGGAGAGAGAGAGAGAATTACGGTTTAACGTCTGACAAATCATAGGGAGAATGAGAGAATTAAGGTCTAACGTCTAATCAATCATAGGGAGAGAGAGCAAATTAAGGTTTAGCGCCTAACCAATCATAGGGAGAGATAGAGAGGGAATTAAGGTTTAATGTCTATCCAATCATAGGGAGAGAGAGGGAATTGAGGTTTAACGTCTAATCACTCATAGAGAGAGAGAGAGAGGGAATTAAGGTTTAACGTCTAACCAATCGCAGGGAGAGAGAGAGAATTAAGGTTTAACGTCTAACCAGTCATAGGGAGAGAGAGATATTTGAGGTTTAAGGTCTAACCAAGCATAGAAAGAGGGAGAGAATTGTGGTTTAACTTCTAACCAATCATAGGAGAGAGAGAAAATCGTGTAACCAATCATAGGGAGAATGAGAGAATTAAGGTCTAACGTCTAACCAATAATGGGGAGAGAGAGAGAAATGGGGTTTATCGTCTAACCAATCATAGGGAGCGCGAGAGAGAATTAAGGTTTAAAGTCTAAACAATAATAGGGGGAGAGAGAGAATTAAGGTTTAACCTTCTAACCAATATAGATAGAGAGAGAATTAAGGTCTAACTTCTAACCAATCATAGGGAGAGAGAGAGATAGAGAATTGAGGTGGAACGTTTAACCAATCATAGAGAGAATGAAAGAATTAAGGTTTAACTTGTAACCAATCATAGGGAAAGAGAAACAATTAAGTTTAACTTCTAACCTATCATGTCGAGAGAGAGAGAGAATTAAGGTTTAACGTCTAACCAATCATAGGGAGAGAGAGAGAGAATTAAGGTCTAACGTCTAACCAATCATAGGGAGAGAGAGAGAATTAAGGTTTAACGTCTAACCAATCATAGGGAGAGAGAGAGAGAATTAAAGTTTAACTTCTAATCAATCATAGCGAGAGAGAGAGAGAGAGAGAGAGAGAGAGAGAGAGAGAGAAAGAGAATTGAGGTTTAACGTCTAACTAATGATAGGGAAAGAGAGAATTCAGCTTTACCGTCTAACCAATCATAGGAAGAGAGAGGGAATTAAGGTTTAACGTCTAACCAATCATAGAGAGAGAGAGAATTAAGGTTTAGCGTCGCTCTCGGCAATATATCAGCTATATAGCGACGATCAAACAAAATTATAAGCATTCCAACAAAAAAAGGCAACAGCCCAGCAATCCAGAAGTGATCAACACAACACACCACAAAAACATGCACATGTATTAAAGCTTATGCAACAAACCCATTTCAATAAAAAGATCTTCTAAAGTAGCTTTTTGATAAAAATAATCTTTTGCAACCTTAAAATCTATACAGCCGATCAGAATATGTTTTACTGTGAGATCTTCGTGGCATGGAATACACCTTGAGGCTGGTTCATTCTTTGGTAAATGTTCGCGAGTTTATCGGATATGGCCGACTATACATGGCCTGATCATGACTTGCTCAAATCGTTTCTGACTACTCAGGAGAATATATCCTGCAGTTTGTTTAAATTCAAGGAGTGTGTTCTTATCCACAGCGTCCTATAAATTTTGAAACAGCTTTCTCACAAAAGCGCAGATATAGGCTCTGAACTCGCTATTTGGGATTCCAACAAGACCAACCTCATTATCTACGGCGGCCTTAGCCATTTCTTCAGCTTCAGTATTTCCACTCTCAATCGCTTGAAGACATGACAGTGAATCTGAGAATATGACATGCGTTCCTCCTATAGTAGACCCAATACCTTCGAAAGCTAACAATAGAGTTTTGGCTTCAGCATTGAAAATCGAACTTTTACTTGGAAGTCGACAAGTTTTAGCTTCGTGACTAAAGATGGTAGCACAAGCTACTCTCTCACCATCTTTAGAACCATCGGTATAAATAGCTTGATACGATCTGTATTTTTCTCTCAATAGACCAGATTTTTGTTTATTCACGATATGGCTCGTGTCTGCCTTTTTCCGTCATTGTAGCTTGAGCAGTGTGACTAACGTCGCAGGACCGACGAAGTAGGTTTTGATACGATTTGTCAAGTGTGTACCTTGACCTAAGACTGACCATTTCCATGTTCGTAGGATGCTTAAAATCAATCTGATGGACTTACTTTTATTATTTATCGAAGAAATAATTAACTATTTCCTGTGTACAGCAGGTGCAGAGACTAAATTTCCACACTCGCATCGTGCTTCTTGAAGAAACCCATGCGGGCCGCCATTTTAGCATGGTTTAAGCCCACTGCGCATTGGTTTGCGCAGGATGTTTTGTTCCGGTTTTGCAGGTTTCCGGTTTCGCGGTAGTCGACCGGTGCCCCACAAAAAGGTCTCAAAAGTAGGTCAGCTCAGAACTTGCTGGTAACAGTTTGCTAATGCACGTTCATGCCCATTCGGATGGGTACACCGACTAACTCACGCATTAGCGGACAATTTACAAATGAGAGCCTACTTCCTAGGAATATCTACTTCTGATCTGGCTAACTGCCATGATGAAACTGGTAAGAGCCTTTTAGTTAAATTTTGACTAATCTTAATACCAGCTGCTACAATGTGTGGTTTCATACGAATTCCAAGCGGTTGAATAATGGAGGGTTTCTTTGAATACAAATCTACGTATTGAGGGTTGAAAACACAGTTATATGCAGGATTTGAACTTTATCCAAAAGGTAGGGGGAAGGGGGTTCGCTCACCGCCGAATTCAAATGCGTGGACCCGAAGCTGTGACGTTCCTCACTCGCAACCACCGCTTCGCTCCCACGAGTTGTGGAAAAAGGGGTCACCGACATCACATGAACAAGAGCAGGGGTATAAGTTATAGATGACGTTATTACCTGCGGGCAAGGCAGGTATACACGCGAGTAGGATGAGTGTAGCCAGTTCACCCGATTCATCGTCGGATGAATGCTTTCTTCACAATCACTCTCATCGTCTGATAAGTGCTTTCTAGGGAGAGTGTCTTAGAACATATCATACATGTATGAGACATGATAGAAATAATGCACCAATGCGCTACATCATAGTTATGCAGGATATATATATACTATTGTCTTGAATTGAAGGGATAGTCTTTCCGATTCTAATTTAGAGTTGTTGGTGATGCTTGGTCGTTGACTTCCTGACGCCGTCTATCGCGTTCTGCCTTGATTTACATTAACCAGTATGATATAACCAGAATACTATAAGCCTTTCACGACTATGTTTCAGCTTGATACTTGAGACCATTTATACGGTACAGTCGACGAAAATTGTATCTATTCAGCAGCAAGACTGCGAGATTGCGAGGTAATGAGATTGCGAGAGAGCAACGTTTCGACAGAGCGAAATTCCGGGGCAGCGAGGTTGCGAGAAAGCGAAGTAACTTTTTCGATGTAACCAGATGGCGAGGTAGCAAGGCTAGGGGGAGCTAGATTGCGAGAGAGCGAAACTGTCGGGTTGCGAGAGAGCGACGTTGCGAGAGAGTGAGATTGCGACGTAGCGAGATTGAGAGGTAGCAACACTGGAACACTGCGAGGTAGCGAGATTGCGAGGCAAAGACACTGAGAGATTGCGAGGTAGGGGAGTTGCTATATAGCGAAAATGTGTGGTAGCGAGATTGCGAAGTAGCGAGAGAGAGTGAAGATGCGAGAAAGAGCGAGATTGCGAAATGAAAGGGCGATGTAGCGAGGTTGCGAGACTGCGAGGTAAGGAGCGAAGCAAGAGAGCAATGTTGTCAAGTTAAACTAGTCTCAATACAAGCGTCTAGTCCGTCATTCATAATTCAGCCGTCCTCCATTAAAGAATATCCGCGTCCAAAGACCTATTCCATATCCATATAACAGTATTAGCACCAAATTCAAAAAAGACAATCATAGTAGACATAAACATAGGCTAGTTTCCTGCAAGAGAGAAGCGGTCAACAGTTTTCAATGATGCCGACAAGACATCATGATGTTCCAAAAATATAAAATCCGTATGGCTGATCAGTATTCTTAATCCATAATAATCGTTCTAAAGTCGTTATCTGGAGAATGGTGTATCTCAGTCACGCTTTGATTGTGGCTGTTCATATGACCTCCATGAGGATCTTGAAGTCCATGGGTTCATACGGCCCCTAGCCCCGGGTTAAGCGGAATTAGACACAAGTTACGAAACGTAACGCCATAGATCTTGCACGCTACGTTCGTATTTTGCTATCAGCATGCGATATGCATCGCCAAATTTGAGAAACTTTGAGTGGAGGCGCTTGGAGGAATAGCTCTGTTTTGTAAGTTTCCGCAACAATGTTTTGTGACGTCACAAATCGTCACAATTAACCCAGGATCTAGCAAATGCTACTAGGCGAGATATGTATACGCCATATGCAGGTCCCACTGAAATATTACTGTCCAGAAAGGGATAGTTTACGATGTCAAAATTGTAATCATCTCTTTTGTCAGTTTTTCGCTGTTTCGTTTCGCTCCCTCGTTTTGCTCTCTCGCTTTCTCGAAACGTCTCTCTCATTCCTGCAACCTAGCTTCGCTCTATTGCTGTCTCGCGATCTCGCTCTGTCGCTTCTGTCTCTCGCCATTTCGCAACCTCTCGGCATCCCATAGAAATGAGAGCGAGGTGCGAAATGATCTTATTTCCGTTTTCCACTTTGGTTGCAAATCTCATTGACCCGTGGAGATAATCGAAGAACGTCTAACCAATCATAGGGAGAGCGAGAGAGAATTAAGGTTTCACGGCTAATCAATCATACAGAGAGAGAGAGAGCGAGAGAGAGAGAGAGAGAAATAAGGTTGAACGTCTAACCAATCATAGAGAGAGAGAGACAGAATTACGGTTTAACGTCTAACCAATAATAGTGTGAGAGAGAGAGAGAGAATTAAGGTTTAACTTCTAACCAATCATAGGAAGAGAGAGAGAATTGAGGTTTAACGTCTAGCCAATCACAGGGAGAGAGAGAATTAAGGTTTAACGTTCAACCAATCATAGGGGGAGAGAGAGAGAATTGAGGTTTAACGACTAACCAATCATAGTGAGAGAGAGAGAGAGAGAATTAAGGTTTAACTTCTAACCAATCATAGGGGAGAGAGAGAATTGAGGTTTAACGTCTGACCAATCATAAGGAGAGAGAGAGAGAATTAAGGTTTAACGTCTGACAAATCATAGGGAGAATGAGAGAATTAAGGTCTAACGTCTAATCAATCATAGGGAGAGAGAGCAAATTAAGGTTTAGCGCCTAACCAATCATAGGGAGAGATAGAGAGGGAATTAAGGTTTAATGTCTATCCAATCATAGGGAGAGAGAGGGAATTGAGGTTTAACGTCTAATCACTCATAGAGAGAGAGAGAGAGAGGGAATTAAGGTTTAACGTCTAACCAGTCATAGGGAGAGAGAGATATTTGAGGTTTAAGGTCTAACCAAGCATAGAAAGAGGGAGAGAATTGTGGTTTAACTTCTAACCAATCATAGGAGAGAGAGAAAATCGTGTAACCAATCATAGGGAGAATGAGAGAATTAAGGTCTAACGTCTAACCAATAATGGGGAGAGAGAGAGAAATGGGGTTTGTCGTCTAACCAATCATAGGGAGCGCGAGAGAGAATTAAGGTTTAAAGTCTAATCAATAACAGGGGGAGAGAGAGAATTAAGGTTTAACCTTCTAACCAATATAGATAGAGAGAGAATTAAGGTCTAACTTCTAACCAATCATAGGGAGAGAGAGAGATAGAGAATTGAGGTGGAACGTTTAACCAATCATAGAGAGAATGAGAGAATTAAGGTTTAACTTGTAACCAATCATAGGGAAAGAGAAACAATTAAGGTTTAACTTCTAACCTATCATGTCGAGAGAGAGAGAGAATTAAGGTTTAACGTCTAACCAATCATAGGGAGAGAGAGAGAGAATTAAGGTCTAACGTCTAACCAATCATAGGGAGAGAGAGAGAATTAAGGTTTAACGTCTAACCAATCATAGGGAGAGAGAGAGAGAATTAAAGTTTAACTTCTAACCAATCATAGCGAGATAGAGAGAATTGAGGTTTAACGTCTAACTAATGATAGGGAAAGAGAGAATTCAGCTTTACCGTCTAACCAATCATAGGAAGAGAGAGGGAATTAAGGTTTAACGTCTAACCAATCATAGAGAGAGAGAGAATTAAGGTTTAGCGTTGCTCTCGGCAATATATCAGCTATATAGCGACGATCAAACAAAATTATAAGCATTCCAACAAAAAAAGGCAACAGCCCAGCAATCCAGAAGTGATCAACACAACACACCACAAAAACATGCACATGTATTAAAGCTTATGCAACAAACCGATTTCAATAAAAAGATCTTCTAAAGTAGCTTTTTGATAAAAATAATCTTTTGCAACCTTAAAATCTATACAGCCGATCAGAATATGTTTTACTGTGAGATCTTCGTGGCATTGAATACACCTTGAGGCTGGTTCCTTCTTTGGTAAATGTTCGCGAGTTTATCGGATATGGCCGACTATACATGGCCTGATCATGACTTGCTCAAATCGTTTCTGACTACTCAGGAGAATATATCCTGCAGTTTGTTTAAATTCAAGGAGTGTGTTCTTATCCACAGCGTCCTATAAATTTTGAAACAGCTTTCTCACAAAAGCGCAGATATAGGCTCTGAACTCGCTATTTGGGATTCCAACAAGACCAACCTCATTATCTACGGCGGCCTTAGCCATTTCTTCAGCTTCAGTATTTCCACTCTCAATCGCTTGAAGACATGACAGTGAATCTGAGAATATGACATGCGTTCCTCCTATAGTAGACCCAATACCTTCGAAAGCTAACAATAGAGTTTTGGCTTCAGCATTGAAAATCGAACTTTTACTTGGAAGTCGACAAGTTTTAGCTTCGTGACTAAAGATGGTAGCACAAGCTACTCTCTCACCATCTTTAGAACCATCGGTATAAATAGCTTGATACGATCTGTATTTTTCTCTCAATAGACCAGATTTTTGTTTATTCACGATATGGCTCGTGTCTGCCTTTTTCCGTCATTGTAGCTTGAGCAGTGTGACTAACGTCGCAGGACCGACGAAGTAGGTTTTGATACGATTTGTCAAGTGTGTACCTTGACCTAAGACTGACCATTTCCATGTTCGTAGGATGCTTAAAATCAATCTGATGGACTTACTTTTATTATTTATCGAAGAAATAATTAACTATTTCCTGTGTACAGCAGGTGCAGAGACTAAATTTTCACACTCGCATCGTGCTTCTTGAAGAAACCCATGCGGGCCGCCATTTTAGCATGGTTTAAGCCCACTGCGCATTGGTTTGCGCAGGATGTTTTGTTCCGGTTTTGCAGGTTTCCGGTTTCGCGGTAGTCGACCGGTGCCCCACAAAAAGGTCTCAAAAGTAGGTCAGCTCAGAACTTGCTGGTAACAGTTTGCTAATGCACGTTCATGCCCATTCGGATGGGTACACCGACTAACTCACGCATTAGCGGACAATTTACAAATGAGAGCCTACTTCCTAGGAATATCTACTTCTGATCTGGCTAACTGCCATGATGAAACTGGTAAGAGCCTTTTAGTTAAATTTTGACTAATCTTAATACCAGCTGCTACAATGTGTGGTTTCATACGAATTCCAAGCGGTTGAATAATGGAGGGTTTCTTTGAATACAAATCTACGTATTGAGGGTTGAAAACACAGTTATATGCAGGATTTGAGCGATTAGATCGCAATTTTTATATATATATATATTGACATAGGAATCTAATCTAACTAAATGGTCAATGGTACTTCTATTTTACGGAAACCAGCTTGAATTTGAGTAAGTTTCTTTTCGGTTTCAAGGTACCAAACAAGGCGGTCATTTATCATGCGTTCCATTGTTTTACAAACACTGCTAGTCAGTGAAATTGGAGGATCATTATCGAAGTCTGTATGGTTAGGTCGAGTTTTGGGACTGGTGTAACAATGAAATTATGCCATGCCGATGGCAAGTCTTCTGTAACCCAAAGTCTGTTAAATATGAGTAATAGGGTTTCTGGAGAAGATTCCGGTAGAGGTTCATTAGGGTCAGTACAAAGGTTCATTACGCTAGATGAACCAATCATGGATTTGATATAAAGGTTCATGAAAGTGTAAGATATCAGATAGAATAATCAATATGGTGGCTAATGTGCTAACATAGTTGTAAACAAAGGTGCATCGATCCGTTAGCGTAATGATTGACACTATACACTAGGAAGTCTGAACAAACTAGGCATGATATGCACTGGTACGTCTGCACGTAAGGCACTCGCAAACTGAGATTTTATTAATCACACATTACAGGGAAATAATGAAATAATCATCACATGTATGCACCGGGTAAATGGTGATACTATATTATATTACTATGATAAGGTATAGGCATATGTCCGGTGTATACCACGTATTGAAAGTGGTGTATTTCTTTTTATATTTATGTAGAATATGAGTTTAGCAAATTATCAGTTTGCGAGTGCCCTAGGTCTACAGTGAGAACTTGACCTGGCGATTAGAGTGGATCCAGAAAACTCACGGGTAAATACGATGGAAGCAACAAATAGCTGTCATTGAATAGTTGATGGAATGATAACGGATAATTGCTAGATATTTGCAGTGTAGGTGTTGTGATGATTATGAGCCTATTACAGACTAGCGATTACAGAGCAGGGGAGGTAATCTATAACATTCAGTAAAATATATGACATTTTCATTGGCTAATTGTCCTCATGTCGTCAACAGTTAGGCGAAACTGGGTGAGTTGTGCGTCTATTCGTTCATCTGTCCACCCGTCGTAACATCTCGTGAACCACTGGGATGTCCCTCTTCCGCAAAACGGTCGGCAGCCTTTGGGCATGCTGTGCGCCCTTCCAAGTCCCGCTAATGGAAGGCCTAGTCCAATACAGTAATCTCATAAATATAATTCTAAAAGTATCTGCCTGTTCTTTAGCATTGAAAGCATAGGAAGATCTAGGCCCTGTATCGGACTCTATTCCAAAATGGACCTATCTCAAATACGATTTGGACTGGGTGGATAGGTTATTACACCGTCCGCTCAATAGTAAATGGCTACAAGTGAGAATTACTCGAGGACGGGGTGGATAGATTATCACACCGTCCGCTCAATAGTAAATGGCTCCAAGTGAGAATTACTCGAGGACGGGGTGGATAGATTATCACACCGTCCGCTCAATAGTCAATGGCTACAAGTGAGAATTACTCGACACTTTTGACTTTCATCAGATTATTTGCTATCTGTTTTTCACTTAGTTTTGCGACTCGAAAGGCTTACAAATGCGAATTCTTTCGCATGATTCTTGTTGTTTCTCTGAGTCTGTATATCCGAGGGCGTGGCAATCGCAGTAAAGGACCTAGTGCGGTAAGGTGGACAAACCGCCCCAGATGAGGTACGATTGTAGATGAAAAATGAAACTTAAAATATGAATTGCTCGTCTCGAATAGCATAAACTATGACATTTTCTTGAACTATCTTTTGAAATATTGGGTACTTGAGTGCCATGGGCTTTTAACAAGAAATCTCCAAAGTGGTAGGTTTATGTGAAATTGACAGTTTTGAGCTGAAAAAGTACGGTCTGCCTATCTGTAAATATATGAAGATAAACAATAGCCACAAAAATATTCACACATAACAGTACTCTTTTGAATTCGTAGTTGTCCAGCAAACCACGTATTGGTTATCGTTTATCTTCATGTAAAAAAAATGAAACTTTATGGAATATTGTTTTGGTCATTTGGTGTTCAATTTCAAATACGACAATTGGAGCAATGTTGTTTGTGGGAGAATGAGCTGGGTGAAGGGATGGAGTCGTGAGACGAGTTCTTATTTTGATTAATGATCTGCAGGTTCGAATCTCAAAATATTCGTCCAAAATCTTCTAATAGTTTTATGTATTTTTCAACTTTTCACCATAATTGCAATATAAATGTGAATATTTGTTTGTGGAAAGAATGAGCAGAGAAATGGTCTATATGTCAAGATATAATATTCAACAAATATTGTGAGGTTTTCTCATCCCGTGCTAGCTTTGTCCGTGTGATTAGAGGGTTAGAGATTTGCACACAACAATAGCTGGTCTGATTTGATCAACTTAGCAGTTAGTCGTATCAAAAGTTGTCACATATAGCTCGTTTTGTGCATTGAATTCGCACATATACATGTCCATGATGAAGAAAATTCATTACCCATTGGGATGTAGGCGATATCAACAATGGTTTGCCGTTATGTTTCTGCTTGCCACAGGAGGCCAAATGAGAAAATTATCTGTTGATACAATGCAGTTTGTGGCCATAGAGGATCTATTTTAATCCCAACAGTTCTACGGGGCGTAAAGACCTGACGCATTTGTAGCTGGTGATCAGCGTAAACCCAGAATAAAATGATCAAATGAAACTGGTCGTGCAACAGATACTATGGGCACGATGAGCTAAGGACATATGCATTCGGAACTTTAAATATTGCTGATTGCTCTTATTCTTCACGTTTTGCGTGGTCAGGCGAACGCCAAATAAGATGCTCGTCACCTACCACTCAGGAGAGTATATTTACAGTATATTATTGCACACACCAAAACAAAAATGACCATGCGAAAGATGTCGTTGGCCATGGTTCTCTTGTCAGAAAAATGACACTTGCGGACACTTAATTCAGCGAGTGACAAGTAAAATCTATGGCCCCCTACCAAACTTTCTGCGCTATCTCCATCTTCCCGAGACCAGGTTTTCTTAGAATGACAGAACAATATGTTCGGTAGCCGTACAAGTTCAAGGAATTTCTGCGTTTACATTCTTTTCAACAAACAAGCGCACCTACAGAGGGACGAATTCGTTTAGTGATTCAAGATTTTGACCGACCGCCAGAGCTTTGCCATACAGACACTGCAGTGTTCCCAGTGCATGTGTGTTAGACAAAAAAGTGGACTGAAAGCACGCGGACTAAAATTCCTAATGGATTACCTTTCCTATTACACCGGCTGCCGTATGGACCATTGCCGATACCAGAAACACTCCGATACCAGAAACCATCGTACACTCCATACTGTTTGTATGTTAGCATTTACTGCAATCCCCCAACGTAGAATCAGTGTATATTTATGCGCACCGACGCATCGCGTGAATGAGAGCATTTGGGAAATGACATTTAAAATTAATTATCAATTCAACGTATTTGCTGAAAACCCAAGAGAGACGTGAATCCTTTGGTGTCATTATGTGATATTTGTTTCATTGAGTGTTGTCACTCTGGGAATCACTGCTGAGCGCCAACTTCACAACACAAATGTTATTCTAGCTTCAGGAAAAAGTCAAAAGCACACGATTATATATATGTGATAGTTTTGTTATTTGTTTGAATCTCAAGAGTAGATATTGTTAGTTGGTTTAATGTACTGCACGATATCAGTTACATATAGATGTATTACTTTGGGAAATCACCCTTAGAGCGCGGACGCTAGAAAATGTTGCTGTCTAGTTTCAGTAAAATGTCGAAAGTGTACGATTAGTCATTTGTGATAGTTGTGTTATTTGTTTGAATCTCAAGAGAAGATATTTTGTTAATTGGTCCCATGTACTGCGCCATATCTGTTTCGAGTGATTTATCACTTAGGGAAATCAATTTTAGAATTAAAAGAATAGGTTTTCGCAATTGCGATAAATTGGCCGCTCTTACCTTTTGAGGCAGTGGAATCCCGCACCTCTGAGTAATGCGACGGCAGCTATTGATTATAGCAGCGGGGAATGGGAACTCCGCTTATACCTCGAAATTAAATCCCATAAACTGCTAACAACAAAAGTTCGGGTAAATGTCAGTAAATCAGAAAAGACTCCATTTCTACTCAGATAATGTTTTCAACATATATCGAAGGTCAAAGGTCCAAATGTCTGGGCGGGTTGGAGAGGGACGGGTAATATGTGTGGGTGGGAGCGGTTTGTTTTGGAAACTTGTTTGGAGAATTTTCAGACGTCCTGGTAAATCCTATTTTAACAGATCGATCGATACAATGGCTCGCGAGGATGACTATTGGGACCTGTATTTTGAGAGACTATCTTTAGCACGTACGCGCAATTCCAAATTTGCCGATGTGAGACAAAACAATAAGTCGTTTGTTTCTGGTCGGTCGTCACTCTCGTCGATCTGAACCTTGGTTCTCCTCCCATTTGTTCACAACACTTTCAACAAATTTATCCCCTTTTGGCAAATCAAGAGTTACCTAACTTAAGATTGCAGGTAAAGTGATGTCGAATATCAGAAAATGAATTGGAATGCTGTTGGAATATTGTTGAAAAAGCCGTTGAAATACTGTTGAAATAGGAATGTTTCTCCAGCTAGGGTCATACGCCATAATTGAAAGCATAACACTGTGGCCATGACATACTATGATTGAACTGTCCTAAAATGGGGCTCTTCCCGAATAATGTCGTCAGTACAATATAATACCAACATTCAAATATGTGTGTTGCTCTAACTTCGTACAAAGTATGGAGCATATATGTTAATTAACAATACCATCGCGGCTAACCTGACACTCTGTTCATTCAATTTTGAGGGCCTCTAGGCCCCTCTTAATAAAGGTACATAGCTTATATGTTGTTTTACGGTTTGTTTTAAATAGTGCTTTAAAATGGTATATATTATTGGATCTATTATAATATTCTGGGATCAGTTCTGCCCTTAAATGAGCTAAACTTTTACATTCATCTATAAAATGATATTCATCCCCTACCTTTCCATCATTACACAGGGGGCAGAAAAATAACCGGTAAATTAGAAAATAAAGCCCCGTGAATAAACCACTTTTTCCCAGGAATCTTTGATACAAAACAAAACACTGTATTTTCGGTTTGAAGGTTCTTTGTATGCGACACAGAAAGTAACGATTTTATATTACAGTAGAATGACATTCTGGTCGAATGATTAATCTTAAACACACATTAATTATCTCGAACTCCGACAGGGTTCGAGATGATCATCCCAGAGAAAGACAATGGGGGTCCAATAATTACCCAATGAGAATGCAGAATTACTTCGGACGTCGAGAGAATCATCCAACAGAAACGCAGAATTATTTCGAAACCCAACATCATTAGCACTGACCCAAAAATCATATTGTATCGGAGTTTGAGATAATTAACTCAGAGGCCTTGTTTGCAATTTCTTACATTTGCCCATGTTGAGATGACCGCACTCTGGTGGCTTTCTGGCCTAGTAGGATCGGTGTCCGGATAATGTGACTGGGTCGTCGTGATATGATTGAACAGCTCTTGACAGCGACGTTAAAATCCTACTCACTCATAATGAGATGAGTGGTGAATATCAGTTATTGTTATGGAACTTTTTATTCAATATACATTTTTTTTTGTAACAAGATGGGTCTATGTAAAACCAGTAGGTTCCATATATAACCTTGGCAAAAGACTTTGTACGTGAGACGGATTGGTTCTATATCGAACAATATGGTTCTATCCATAACCAATTTGGCTCTAAATGGAACCACTGGTTATATATAGCCAGAAGTCTTATTTACCACATTGTTATAAGTACACACACACAAAATAATTTATGCGATATGCTTATTTCTCTATATATTCCACATATTTTTTGTAAGTGTTAATCACTGAATTTTGCATGTGTTGGTGATAATATCCAGAGTGGGATAATACTGTCTTGTTCTGTGAACCGACATTATCTAAAGTATTTATGTATCTATCAGATACATACAGATTTAGAACAAATACCACTCGACTTTTTTAGAGTGTACGGCCTCGATCTCGTTGCAAACTGGTCCGAGTCTCGGATACATTTTGCCTTTTGCTCAGCCTCAACTGAATTGAAACCTTATCATAACTGGAGCCGTTTTAAATCTATTTGCTGTCTCATGATTGCAAATGTGCAAGATGAATTGCAAAACTGCCCCCCAGCAGGGCCATCGCGGCGTTGTGTTCTCGTTTGTCGTGCGAAAAACATCACACCAGACAAATTTATTCGCCTCAAATAACGATTCTCCACTATATCCATATTTTTTTTCGACATGACAAAATACATCATTGTGAAGTGACACTTTAAGTACGAGGAACAACAGATTTTGATTTTCCTGGCTTTAAACGTTTTGATATAGTGCACGAATTTAACACCTCATCAATCGTTACAGAAAACTGTTTTAGCAGGATGGAACAAAATTATATACAATGTTCCAAGGACATTGGAATAGAAGAGTAAGCCTAATAATGATGGAAGACTATGCAAAGGTCAGAAATAGATTGATTACTTCCCCGTCTTTTCATGACGAAGGAGAGGTGGCGTCCACCATTTTGTTATCAAATTGTGTCTAAATCGAGACATGATTCGCCACTTTTCGGCAGTCGTCGTTTGCACTGCGCAATGCGCGAACTCTTCTACATAGAAAATTCTACAATATCTGGATTTATCCCTGGTACCCCCCCCCACCCCGCACTCTCTCACACACACAAGCACAATGCACACCCACACAATACACACCATCGTCCTTCTACAAATGGCGGCGGATGGTATATATTGTATAAAAAATGTATATATACGTGGGACAAAAAACTTAAAGTTTCGACTAAAACACTGAAATTTTGGAGATGACGAACAGTGGAGCTCTCCACATTTGAAGTGGCATATAGCTGTATCATGTGACCCACCCTAATGCCACTCGGTCAAGTATGTCCACGTGGAGAAGCGATCTAATTGTTCACAATGTGTTGAAATTCAAACCATGCGTATTCGTTTTTTCTTGTCAAATTCAGTGAATCTCCTAAGGATTATATGCTTTCTTGATCTTTTGGTCGACCATCTATCTGTACTGGCATTCGAGTAGGGTACCATTTCAGATGAACTACAATATTAATCATTAATCTACGGAAATTCTTGCGAACGGCGGTGCGAATGAAAAGAATATTTCCTTCTGAGAAAGTGACATTGGTCAACATTTTAAGTAAAAAATGTTTGCTACCACATCGTAGTAATTTAATGTTCCTTGGTATGTTGACTTTCTGCTTCGTACGTCACTTGTTGGGGTAAAACGCCATGGTATTCTTGTCAAACGGTTTTGTAACCGAGGTAATTGTCTTATTCTTTCACAAAAACAGTTTTAACTTTCTCAAGAAGAATTGTGTGGACATCCCTTGACAAAAGCAAAGGGTAAGGCTGCTCGAATATGTTTTCTCCGGGGTTTGAATCAAGGGATTTTGGAGTTTAATGTTTGACCACAATATGTGTTTTTTTCTCCAAAATATCTCCTGGACAGCGTAACACCGCAACAACCCTTGTGTAAAGATGACTCGAGTACAGCCTACTTGTACATAAGCCAAATTTAACCCCACGACGTCGTCGTCGACGTCTTGTGTCGCCCCCGTATTGACATTGCCTGGCAGCTGGTCAGTGGTTTCAACATGTTGTTGTTGCCGAGCTCAGGTTTTCTTCTCCAAATTGTGGTATGACGATTCAAGTTCGACACACTGTACTATTCAGGGGTAGGGTCAACAGTAAACCTGAAAGACAGTCATCATAAGAGTTGGTTGATTAAAAGCGCTGATCACAACACAGTTCTTCTGATAATCTACTCTTACCGCTCATTAAATGCCACTAGAGCGTGTTGTTCCAATACAGACGGGAAAGTTATAATTCACTGTGTTCCGGCAGCGTTTGAGGCCTAGTATGCAATATAGAACATTAATGCACCTGTACGTCAGAGTCGCAAGTTGGGGAAATTCCTTTAATAATCCATTATGTAAAAAGATAACCAATCTTACAAGATTTTTAGACTTCAGGTTCATGGATCACTTGCGGGTGGCGAATGATCGTGTATGTGCGGCGGGGGGTAAATTTGAGGCGATTGGAAGATACCTTTCTGAAAGAAACTGAAAATAGCCCGATTTTTGCAACAAAGCCAAGTGAGCAGCATATCGTACCGTTTTACGTCAATAAGTGACGTTCGACGTGGAAACGCAGCCTACCAAAGAAAAATGATTGATTGCAATGCGGTTGCAATCATTTTTTAAAGTAGAAAATGTAATGATGTTGTTATGATCCGTATCCCTACCCGGATCATAACTGAGTTATGGTTTTATATTGACTAACACGTGTACGCGCGTCTACATTGCTCGCTGTCTGTTAGCCCGTTGTAATTGACCGCCTATGCAGGTGGCAATATTCCTGAGAAGGGACAGTGTGTACTAACAGTAGAACATAAAGGACAAACAAACAATGTTTTGTTTATCATCAGTCCAGCTCAAGTACAGCCATTATTGGGTAGGAAAATGTGCGAGTTTAATGTTTGACCGCAATATGTGTTTTTTTCTCCAAAATATCTCCTGGACGCCTAACACCGCAACAACCCTTGTGTAAAGATGACGCGAGTACAGCCTACTTGTACATAAGCCAAATTTAACCCCACGACGTCTTCGTCGACGTCTTGTATCGTCCCCGTATTGACATTGCCTGGCAGCTGGTCAGTGGTTTCAACATGTTGTTGTTGCCGAGCTCAGGTTTTCTTCTCCAAATTGTGGTATGACGATTCAAGTTCGACGCACTGTACTATTCAGGGGTAGGGTCAACAGTAAACCCGAAAGACAGTCATCATGAGAGTTGGTTGATTAAAAGCGCCGATCACAACACAGTTCTTCTGATAATCTACTCTTACCGCTCATTAAATGCCACTAGAGCGTGTTGTTCCAATACAGACGGGAAAGTTATAATTCACTGTGTTCCGGCAGCGTTTGAGGCCTAGTATGCAATATAGAACATTAATGCACCTGTACGTCAGAGTTGGGGAAATTCCTTTAATCCATTATGTAAAAAGATAACCAATCTTACAAGATTCTTAGACTTCAGGTTCATGGATCACTTGCGTGTGGCGAATGATCGTGTATGTGCGGCGGGGGGTAAATTTGAGGCGATTGGAAGCTACCTTTCTGAAAGAAATTGAAAATAGCCCGATTTTTGCAACAAAGCCAAGTGAGCAGCATATCGTACCGTTTTACGTCAATAAGTGACGTTCGACGTTGAAACGCAGCCTACCAAAGAAAAATGATTGATTGCAATGCGGTTGCAATCATTTTTTTAAGCAGAAAATGTAATGATGTTGTTATGATCCGTATCCGTACCCGGATCCCGGATCATAACTGAGTTATGGTTTTATATTGACTAACACGTGTACGCGCGTCTACATTGCTCGCTGTCCATTAGCCCATTGGCATCAGACTCCTAAATAATTTACACGTTCGGCAGTATTAACAAAATTGTACCTCGCTGGTTCCCTAATTGAGTTTAGACTTTCATCTTTCGACAGGAAGTAGTTTAATTCAAGCGCTACAACGTGACAAACTTCTTGTAAAACTTTTACCGTCAAAATTTCAAGCTGTGCGCGCCTCTACACATGAGGTGCTCATTTCGCTGTTTTCTCTGCCTGCTGAAAGCAGTGCTCAGGCCCCGCAAATAGTGCCCCGGCGAGGCATGTTATCGAGCGGTGAATCGAAATAAAATTTATAGCTGAATAGAACAAATACAATACTTGCCAGTGGTACCAACGGCTTTCTATTAGTCGTTGCAACGAAGGCGGAAAAAAATCGTGAAAATTCTATCTTTGGCGGAGATTACGTAGACGACTTTACAACGAATATTATGGATTAAGAATACTGATCAGCGATACGGATTTGATATTATTGGAACATCATGATGTCTTACCGGTGTCATTGAAAACTGTTGACCGCTTCTCTCTTGCAGGAAACACGCCTATGTTTATGTATGCAATGATTGTCTTTTTGAATTTGGTGCTACTGTTATATGGAATATGGAATAGGTCTTTGGATTATGGACGCGGATATTCTCTAATGGACGACGGTTGGATTATGAATGACGGACTAGACGCTTGTAACTTACAACTTTTTCACGGAATATGCTGATGTATTCCAGGGACTTGGATGTCTTCAAGGCAAAGTGTCAATAAAACTGAAAGAAAACTCAGTTCCAGTTGTGGATGCCTGTCGGAAAATTCCATTTGCACTTCATACAGAAGTGAAAGAAGAGCTTGACAGAATGGAAGCCATGGTTGTGATTCAAAAGGTAGATCAACCAACTGAATGGGTGAGTTCAATGGGCGTTGTCCACAAACCTAATGGAAAACTTAGGATTTGTTTAGATCCAAGAAATCTAATCAAGGCTATTCTGCGTGAACATTACAAACTTCCGACAAGAGAAGAAATAATGTCGAAGTTTGCTAGTGCACGATACTTCACAAAACTGGACGCATCGAGTGGATTCTGGCAGTTACCTCTCGATGATGAGAGCTCCCACCTATGCACGTTTAACACACCTTTTTCAAGGTACCGCTATTTGGAATCTCGAGTGCTCCAGAAATTTATCATCGGAAAATACATTCCATGTTTGAGCATGTTGACGGAGTAGACACGTCAATGGATGGCATTATTGTATGGGCAGCTGACAAGGCAACTCATGACGCTCGAGTGAGACAGATGTTGACCATAGCCAGAGACGCACACCTGAAACTCCAGCCAGAAAAATGTCAGTTTGGTGTTGGTGAGTTAACGTTCCTTGGCGACACAGTTTCTTCAGAAGGACTGAAACTAGATGCGCGAAAAGTTGAAGCTATCAACGACTTGGAACGACCAGCATGTAGAAAAGATGTACAGCGATTTATCGGCATGATAAATTACCATGGGCGCTACATTCCGGACTTGTCAACAAGGTCCGCACCACTACGGAAGCTGCTAGACAAAACTGTTTAGTGGGAATGGACTGACGAACAGGAAACGTCATGGAATGACCTGAAATCAGCCATTTCACAAGACCCAGTGTTACAGTTTTACGACCAGACGAAGCCAATCCGTGTGTCATCTGATGCCAGCCAAAGCGGCATGGGAGCAGTCCTCCTTCAGAAAAACGACGACGTATGGCTACCTTTTGCATACGCATCCAGAGCTATGACAGCAGCAGAGTGCAGATATGCTCAGATCGAGAAAGAGACACTTTCTATGACAGTAGCTTGTGAGAGCTTCCAACAATACATCAATGGCCAGACCATAGAAGTAGAGACAGATCATAAGCCATTGGAGGCTATCTTCGCGAAAGGACTAAATGATTGTCCACCCAGACTACAGCGATTTCGACTTCGCTTGCAGAAATATGATTTGTCTGTGTGCTACACGCCAGGCAAATATATGTTTACAGCCGACACGCTGTCCAGAGCGTACAACAAAGATTTCATTGTTACGAGTAGTATGGAAAAAGATGTGCAAGTCTACGTCGACGGTATCATGTCTTACCTACAAGTGTCTGAGGAAAGGTTGGATGAAATTAGGTCGGCGACTGCGAATGATCCAGTTATGAGTACACTCATCAACATGATTCTCGATGGATGGCCAAATGACAAACGGTCTTGTCCAGTCGAGATAGTGGAGTATTGGAATTACAGGGATGAACTATCCGTCATCAGTGGATTAGTACCCAGAGGTTTTCGAATAGTGATTCCGCGAAAACTTCGTGACGACATGTTGATCAAAATTCACAAAGGCCACCTTGGCCAGGATAAGTGCAAACGTCGAGCACGTGAAGTGATATTTTGGCCGCGGATGAACCAGGATATTGACAATGTGGTGAAACACTGTGAACTGTGTATCAAATTAGGAGATGGTCAACAAACCGAGCCTCTGATACCACATCCGGTAGCAACGAGACCATGGCAGAAAGTTGCCACAGATCTATGTCACACTGACAACAAGACTTACCTGATATTGGTTGATTCATATTCAACATACCCTGAGGCATGTCAGTTAAATGGATCCGGAAGTAAACAAACGATCCAAGCTCTAAAATCCATGTTCGCGAGACATGGAGTTCCAGACGAAGTCATAAGCGGCAATAGTCCATGTTACAGTAGTGACGAGTTTGACCAATTCTCCAAGGACTGGGGATTCCTTCATACGACGTCGAGTCCATTGTATGCGCAATCCAACGGACTAGCAGAGAAGACCGTACAGACGGTAAAGAGGATCCTTAAAAAAGCCTGTGAAATTGGCGAGGATCCTTATCTCGGATTGTTAGTGTACCGCAGTACACCTCTTGAATGCGGAAGTTCTCAAGCAGAACTCTCGATGGGTCGTCGTATTCGCTCAAACCTGCCCATTAGATAAAACCTGCTCAAAGTGAAGAACTCTCAGAAAGTAGTCCGCCATAAGCTTGAGCAGAAAGACAAACAAAAACATTATCACGACATAGGTAGTCGTCCACTAATACCCTTGAATCCAGGGGCGACAGTTCGAATCCGAAAGGACAAGGCGTGGTCAATAAAAGCGACAGTCATAAGTCAAATCGCGCCACGTTCTTACCTTGTTCGAACAATACATGGAGCAGTCTATCGAAGAAATCGTCGTGACTTACTGTATGTCAACGAGACCGACCAATATTCGAATTTCAGTACAGGTAGAACAAAAACAAAACAAAACAAAACAGGTAATCTTTCCAAGATTCACATACCGACGAAATCGGATTGGCCAGAACTACACTGTCCAAGTTCCCAATATGTCCCCAGTGCAACAACCATTGTGGCCGGGATGTACTAGGAAAACACCGATTCATCATCATTGAGGCTGTTTTGCGTGAGGTTGATAGCGTCACCTCCGATGGCGTCACTGATGACGTCATTTCCGGTCGAGGCCACTTCCGGGGATGACGTCACGCCCAGCAGACGACGTGACTTCCAGGGTCAAAGGCCACCGTGTCCTTCCGGCAAGGTAGGGGGTATAAAAAAAAGAACTATAGGTTTTCCCACTGGTTTTGCTCATAACATTGTGGAGTAAAGCTCTTCGGGTGTGGCGCTGTTTGGGTCGATGAACTTGCATTCTGGGTATTTAATGTGATGGGTACGTGGGTCAGTAACATAGTTTGACATCTATACCATACATCGACCTGGCTGCCGCCATATTCTACGGAACCGGTTGGCGGTATAGATGCGCAATTGCAAGCGGGTGTGGTCTATTTTGAGAGTCTTCCTCATACACATCAATCGTAACTGGTATATCTTGACCGGTATCGATATCATATCGAAGTATGCGTGGGTCGACCCATTGTTGATGAAAACTGGACAGAATCTCATGAGAGCGTTCAAGCGGTGCTTCAAAACAGGTCGCAAACCGTTGTATTTGCAAACCGACGAAGGCAAGAAATTCTTCAACAGACCCAGGGGTTATTCTAACCCAAAATCTTTCATCTACTCAATTCGAGAATTTCACAAAACTCAATTTTTCGGCGCGTCGTTGGCGCGCCAATAATCGAAAAAACTCAATATTTCCGTGGTTTTCATAGTTTCGGCTCAGAAACTCAATTATGCAAACATATTCATAGAGATAACTGAAAACAAATTTCAAACCCACAGTTGAAAATTACACATCCATTATACACGTCCGCCTTCATTTCAAGCCTGCGAATCATTTTTTCACTGGTGACCGACACTTTGGCAGGAAGGAATCAATAACTTAGTATCTAACATTTGGAATGTGTTGCCCTGACAAAGATAGTATCTGGCTTCGTACTCAGTACTACAAAAGGTAGCTGTTTTTCTCCAGGAATAGTTGTTTATAATTGTTAGCTAACATGAAATAAATATGACTGCATGATTAACTTTGTCGAATTTCTGTATACAAGATGTAGTTTTTGGCTGAGTAAAAAACCATCGAAATTGCCTAGAAGAAGGAAAAACAATAAGATGTTTATCAAGAATTCTGTTTGAAAATCCAATCAAATGGTACTATGCCTTTCAGTTATACTTAAAGAGAATCAACCACCCAAGATTGTTGATTTTATGACCTTGAAAATGGTAATTTTTCATTGAGAGGAGATCGTCAGATACATTTCGTTGTTGTTGTTGCAAAGCCCGGGCCACTCAATTTCCGTGTCTAATTTCTTTGCCCACGGTTTTGCAGTTCATTAGTCATTGCAGTCAAAGCATTCTTATATTTTATACATTAATATCTATAGTGCACAAGTTTTATTTTGGTTCGAGTGGTAGCTAGCTGTAAAATACCAGATCAACATCGTTTGAAGCAACAATTTCTGCCTGTCAAACGATCCTGTCAGAGTAAATCTTACAGCGCATTTACTGATGATGTCAGCTATATTGCGAAGATGGTATTTGGCAATCTTCTTAACGCTATATTTCATTGGATGATAATTAACTGCCTGTCCAATGAATGAGCGCGATACTGCCCAACACTCTCCTATCAAAGGTTCTCCTATGCACCATTCGTTCAAATTGTCAGTATCACCTTTGTGCGGAGAGTCACAGTGCGCCAGTAAACAACGAAAACAGACGTCGGACATGTCGGATCGCGAACTCGGACAAGATTCAAGGATTAAAATAAGTTTATTTAGATACAAATATGGGCGAGGAAATATCAGTAAAACTCAAATATTTTTCGCGCGCAAGCGCGCCCAATATCGAAAATTAAAAGAAACTGAATTTGTCGAGGGAAAACTCAATTTACAAAAATCCTCTAAAACTCAATTTTCAAAATTTCTCATCGGGATTACCACGATGAGAAATCGGCTAGACCATTCAAACAGTTTCTGAGGGACCGGAAGTTGTTCTTCTTTCAAACGTACAAAGACGCAAAGGTTTCTATCGTGGAAAGGTTCAGCAAGACATTCGAGGACTGCATGTAAACAAATTACGGCCTTGAATATAAGGCGGTACATCAATGTCCTGCCGAAACATTTATGACCCGTTGCAATCGAGTCTATCACCGACATATCCAGAGAGCACCCATCACAGTTAACGAGCAGAATGAAGCCCAAGTTTAATGTATCTTGGGCCCCATACACCCACAACCATGACGGAAGGAGATGTTCAAGATCGGGAACCTTGTATGGGGTAGTAATTTCAAGGGCAAGTTCGAGTACATCCCAACTGGAGCGATGAACACTTTCTCGTCAAACGCCGTTTACCCGACAACCGCGGATGTATGAAAGACATTCAAGGAGAGTCATTGTAAGGGCCGTCATGAACAAGAATTGCAGGCCTTCAATTGATTACTACACCGCGGAACGTATTCTAAATACCGAGTATCGGCGAGGCAAGACGTGAAATGGCAAGGCTGGTTGAGTTCGTTCAATTTCTCGGCCGCGGTCAACCAGATCAAATGGCTTTACAGACCGGAACAACCATGTACACAGTGCTATGAACAAAGTGTCTCTGACACTCCAAACGCGCAAAGCACAATTAGGCTTTGTTGTGATACTACGTACCCTATCTTGGATATCTTGTAAGGAGGTGTATTTTATGACGAAACATATCAGATCTCTCATCATCCCCATAGGACAAAGTCTCTAGCCGTGAGTTCAAGAAACAAAAACCTTCAAGCGGCCTCTACGCTAGCGTCAGTCTAACCTCGCCCGGGCCCAGTGACCACCACCGCACCAAGTATACATACCAGGTCAAGACACACACCTAGTATAGCGAGCCCTACGCATGAAGACCTACCTTATCCGATCACGCACAGTGAACGTCCTAACGTGCCAACAACGGCGAAAAACGTCACTGCACCGACTGCGATCCACTCGTACCAAGTATTACCAAAGCGGATTGCCACGTCAGCGGATACATCTCCAACCGTGGGCCCTCGGTGGCAACACCCCTTCATCTGTCTCGTTGCGGGGCCAACGGGATCTGGGAAGACGCCTTCGTCCAGAAACTCACCGAGAGCGTGATTACCCCACATATTGTCTGGGCCGCGTGGTGTTATGGAGAATGCGACGCATCCGATGAAGGACTACCAAACTTGGCTAATTTGAAACCAGACACTTTGGTGATCATGGGTTATCTCAAGGCGGAACCGATGATCAGGTGACCCAGCTCTTTACCAAAGGCAGTTATCTTCGGCAGCTCAACCTCATCTACGTTGTGCAGAAACTGTTCGGCAAAAATAAAGAACATCCGAACATCAACTTGAATGACCACTACCTGGTGGTGTTTAGAAAACCTAGAGACACCCTCAACACGGTTATATGCTCCTTGATCTGAAGCAAGACACCCCGGCCACCTCCAGCTGCGGACGCACGTCTTTTCCGGAGAGACCCACTTCGTGTACGTGTAATAAGGCTAAACATTTTACTTAAACCCACTCACATTGGCTCCGCCCATGGTTCTTCATGTTGTCTCCGTAGTAAACAATGAACAGGGCAGGGTTGTGTGTTCCGGCGTTAGTTTTGCATGTGGTCAGCTCGAGTACGGAAGCATGCCCCGACGCTCTGGGTACTAAATACAGCTCCGTTCCATTTGGTTCGAACTACTGTCAGTGGAGACGATCCCGCCCTTGTACGCTATCTATGTGAGATTGTACTCAATATCATAAAAGGAAACGTTTCACTGATTCCGGTCCAGGGGTCTGAGTTGGCCACAAGACAGGACCTTGGTGCAAAACAGGAACCCGGAAGCACAGAAGAAGATCTTGCAGAAAGACGGGATTCTCGGGGCTACCTTAGCGCCTTTGACCGCTTCAGTGTTAAGTCCCATACTGAGTGGACTCTTTGAACGACAATGAACCACACGAAAAAATGATCTTCCTCGAACCACGCCTGTTACACACCCTACAATCTCCGTATCCGATCCCACCTACGTTGAAGACGATGAACACAACAGATTCTACAACGACTCGAGTTTAAAGATAGTGAGAAAGTACAACGGTATTATCAGACGTTTCAATGGTACATCACGTTCGTGAGGCAATACAAGGCGCCCCCGAACGAACCAAGCCAAGCGTCTGTCACATAGCCGGCACACCGTCCCAGAGCCGCCGTACCATTTATCACCCTCAACACCGCAGTGGGTGGCAGACGAGGACATGAAGAGTCTACCCGCGACGTTCTATTTGAACGGTGGCTACCAGCCTTGAAGGGCTTTGTCTCACATCTCCACAACGATTATGAATGGCGACTTTTCAGTTGATCATATTGGAGTCATTTTCAACCAATGTGTAGGACCACCCCCCACACACACACCCACCACCAATGACGGCCATGTGGGGTACCAGAAAAGTGATATTTTCATCATGTTTCTCGAAAATTTCTGCTTTTCTTCGACGAAAATCGAACAAGATCTATTTTATTTTACATCAGATAATTATATACTAATTCATCGTGTAGTTTTTGCAAAGAAAACACATGAAAAATATGACCGAAAGATCGACCAAAAACATGCCGGTTTTGAAGATGTATCGTCATCGAAGTGGCTATCTTGCATTTCTTGTTTTACATTTTCTGGTAAAGTTCGACGCCCGAGGCCTGGACAGGTCCCAAAAATCCCAGTCCAAGAATGGTTAAAAGACAATCCGAACATACCGTAATCTGGGGAGGGGGCAGGGGTAGTTCAGGGCAGTGCATGGAAGATTTCGTATTATGTGAATATCGGATTTCGGTATTCGACGTACCGGTACACAATAGCTAAACTTTCGTAGCTTTATATGACTAACACTGAGAACAACGTATGTTGACAAAGTGCCAAAAAATCACCGGTAACATGCCCCGTTTTCCTAATGGTCTTCTTTTGACGAAAGCGATGATTTCAAGAAAACGACACCACTAGTGGTATTGTGCATCCCGTTTCAACATTAATCCGTACTGCTGATTTTCTTTATCGTCGCCAATTTCCCCGTACCCTTAAACCAATGAAACTTGTTAAAATCATCGTCTAGATCTCCGATATGTAATTGTGTTATTGGTGACATATTAATAAATCACCGATCATATCTGACGAGTCTTTCGCTTATCGAGAATGTCGGTGACGCGCAAACGATACCGGTGTTCAACTCTCCATATCTGCTGTTAATCACCAAATATGAGCGAAAATCAACACAAAGGTTCCAAAAGTACAGATACGTTGCGCATCCTATCTCATTTGCTGAGTAAAGCTGTTCCAGGACGAAACTACTTCATATTAACTTGAAATAAAGGCGCAAACTTGAGTTAAATTACGGTATGGCCTACAGAATATTTACAACCACAGGGACGTTCACAAATTGGCGTAGGGGGGAGGGGTTATATCTGTCCAATGGCAGAATTCGACGTATTGGTGAGGGGGGATAAATTAAGTGTATTTGATTAATGATGGATATTAGGTATTAATATTATGAGAGACCTTGATGTATTTAGAAAAAACTGTGCAATCCGATCAAAAGGTACTCAGATTATCAAATGGTAGAAACTTTCTTGATAACGTTTTACGCTCTTAAACGTACACAATGAAGACCTACACCACATGACGTGGAAAGTCTCCTGGCGACGAGGGCGAGCTCATATACAGGGTATATTCACAGGCAGGGTTTTGAAGGGAGACCGATAATTGACATAAATGTTCATAAAAGACCCACTAGGTATATAATAGGTCTATAATAATTTCTTTATCGCGTTTTTATCGCGGCTCAAGAAAAATACTCTCGCGACTACTAATATAATGCACCAGTCTGAGACATTTAAATCTGCCAGTATTCCCGTACCATTTTGTTCGCTTATATCGCCCGGTAATTCATTCACCACCCGGTACTGTAAATTTGAACTTAAATAGGCAGGTTTTCTCAGTTTGGAATATAGGTGACTAACCCACCATTGTCAACTGACGTAAAAAAACCATAAAATAATTCCATAAAAATTACGGTTATCTCTCCGTAGATGTCATCCACGTCGGGCAGTTTAGTAGTATTACCGAGTGACTAATCTGTGCAGGTTAGTCATTTGGTGACTGACCGGAAGATCATAAGCAGAAATCAAACGTGCCATATATTTACCATACACCCGCGATGTTCTGTTTCTTTATTTTTCTAGAAGATGTGGTCAATAAAACGTTAGTTTGCGAATATCTTGTTATAAATGCACTGTATACACGTCAAAACATATGAAAAGTAATATCCGAACTTTTAAAGTGATTAGTTATTTCTTAAAACTTCAGTCCAGGTTAATCATGTCATTGTTGCTGACACGTGCACAGTTACAAATCCCCCGGGGCTACCATTGATAGTGAGCACCGAGGTGTAGCTTGTTGTCCTTTGAAAATGCTTTTGACTTTTTATGTAATTTAGAGGAACACTGATATTTCTATCGTGAGGGTCGGTAAATTCCCAATAGTACGAAACAAATAATTTACACGTCGATGATACTACTGGCTTCCAAGGATAGTTCGATAAATACCACAGCCCCAATGACTAATTTGAATGTCATTTCTGAAATATTTTGGAAACTCACGAGGCATTTTGTCTGTGTATCTATACCGGTTCATAAACATCAGTAGGCTTAAATGTCAGACGTCTCTGGACGTTATTGCCGTCTCGGGGGTTTCGCCAACTCGAGCACATTATCTTTCCAATATTTGGCATATATTGCCTCGTGTCATAAGGTGACTATAACAAAGATATAATATTTCCCAGCGGTGTGGATTTCTAATTGAAAATTCGAAATGATATACTTTTGATCTTTCACTGCAGCTACATAAACATATTAACATTTCCATGCATTATTATTGCATGAACGTTGATAGCGCTAATGGCGTCTGTGGGTGTTCCAACAAATACCACGTCTCCAATCTCTCGTCTATACGTGTGCGTGTGTTGTTTAAATGTTATGTGTTTCTGTGGGAATTGGGGGGAATGTCAAAATATATTGATTCAAATAATGTTCATAACATACTATAGAAAGTAAAAACGCCATCTAGTGGACAAACTGGTGAACATACCTTCCCGCTTTCCCTTCGAGCGTCTTGTGAGAAGACTTATTGGAATTCCACAGAGAAATTATTGGAATTCGTTTACTCGTTTACTGGTGAACATACCTTCCCGCTTTCCCTTCGAGCGTCTCGTGAGAAGACTTATTGGAATTCCACAAAGAAATTATTGGAATTCGTTTACTCAAATAATGATGTTGAGATCAAACCCTCTCTTCTCGTAAGTTTAATGCAAAATCAGCTTCAAACACCTGCGCAAGAAACGTTCAATTTATCAATGCGTAAGCTGTTGCAATAATGCATTAACTAAGCTGAATTGTTTTAATTTGTGGGTGATAAACTCGGCAATTTTCGCAGCTAATTAACGTTTTATTATTGAAAAATATAGGTGGATTATATGAAACTGATAATTCATGAAGACTGTGCTTATCTTTGCTGGAATTAATATGAAATCAGTCAGAACAAACACTGGGAAGAAGTTGGTCATTTGGCATGAAACGGCTATTTAAATTGACCACGCACGATCAATTTGAACCTTGAAGGAAGAAAAAGGGACAGTTTTGAGGAGCACAGGATCTTGGCAATCTGGGGTAATCGGAACGTCTCGTTTATCAGATGTTTAATTGCCATTAGAAGATGCAAGAATATATTATATTTCGCCTGAAATAATGACTCTATTTCTCATTATGTATAGATTCAAACAGCGAAAACGAAGGAAAAAAACGAAATTTTGTTGGAAACCCACCCTGCAAAGACTTCGTTATGTCACGTCATCAAGACCACCGATGAAACTTGAATTTCGAGTCAATACTATTATCTTGGTAAATGTAGGCTAAGTGGTTGTACGGAATTAGTGATCCCTAGATGTGAAGACATCAACAGTCCTCAGATACACTGTACGAATTATTGGTATAGCCATGACGTACTCGAAATAGTTGGTTCAAAATTCAATTTGACCCAATTTAGTTGGGTCTGTCACGTCTATACCCCAGAAAACCTGGTCAATTTGACCCAATTTATTTGGGTCTGTCACGTCTGTACCCCAGAATACCTGGTCAATTTGACCCAATCCTTCTGACAGTGTACGGTGGCCGAGTTTACCGACTGGGATATTAAAGAGGGGTTTTGCCAAGACATTTCCAATCCACATCCCAGTGGACCGGAGTTTTATAGAAACAGCTGTGCATCACGGGATATCCTCCAGTTTCAAAGCGCTTGATTGGTCAATTCAAATTTTAGAAGAGAAATTCTGGATTCCCATTGGTCCGAGGAGAATATGGACAATTTTTGAAATAAATCGGACCAATCAGATTCTCGGTAAAGGTTCATGATATCAGGACTGGTTTTCACTGATAGGAGACAAAACTACCCACGTGTGAACTTCCGATCTTGTTATGGGTGACATGACACCTTGAACCACATCAAGACAAACGATATATTCAGTGTCACCACACCGGCATATATCGGTATATATATCGAGACTGGCATCGAAATATCACTTTGGCTCTTATATAAAATATATTTAAAAAAATCATACTAAAATGTATAAGAAAAAAACCTGTTTATAACTTTGAGCCAGATATCTTTGTCTCGGTTTTTAACTGTCGGTCAGAGATAATGTTATGTGGTTTGTACATTATACCGAAGCAAATTAAAGTTTCTTACTCTTAACGAATCTGAAGAGACTGGATTTGAACGCCACTTTATCCTGTCAACAACAGGGGCGTCACTAGGATATCAAAAGGGTGTGCGAATGGTTTCAATGTCCAAGGGCGGATGTCGAGAAAGTTCATAGGGGTGTCGACAATCACAACCCAACAGGCCAATAGGCCCCGGAAGATCCGGTGGATATGCCTTCTAAGAGTTTGCGGGATATAAATCTGAACACAATGTATGCAGATTTATGGTCCTTTTATCACGTATGTTTCGCATTTATAAGAACACATCGATGTTGTGAAAAATCACACCACACCACACCTGAATCCATTTGACTTTCTAGTTATAGTTAATACATACAAAACGATGAACTTCACGTCATGGAACATTAGAAACCAATACTAGTACTAATATGAATGATTTACACAAAGCTCAAATAAGCGAATCCTCTCAGACCAACAGGGGAGAGTCAAGGGGCCGCCTAGGCCCCGGAAGCTGCGGGGTCCTAGATTGCCAGTGATCCCCCTTCCCCACAGATCCGCCTTGATTTCATATTTTTCACCATCCCAGGAACGCGCACCAAGGGCGCGCTTTTCTTGGGGGTCCCGGGCGAGCCCGCGACGGAAAATTCAGAATTTTTTACGCGTTTTTCCTGCATTTTAGCGTATTTTAATGCTAAACTGGAATTTTATATCGTACATAATTGTCGTATTTCCAATCTACGGACAAAAAGAGGGGGGGGGGGGGCGGGGGGTGCGTTCGTATCACACGCACCATGGGTAGCGACGCCCTTGAAGCTGAGGTGAAAAAGTGCAAAAAATCACCAGTAACCTGCTCCGTTTTTCTACCGGCTTTTATTGTAAACCATCGGGCCATTAAGACATTCTGAATTTATTTTATCACGCTGAGGTTAGGTTCATCCTAACCCTATACTATCACGATCCTAGGCTGGTACATATTGTTCCGAAGCCAAATCGTACTTTGATATCTCAAGCTGATTCGGTGTATATATTTATCGCGAACACAAACACGCACAGTTATAAAAACACACATGATTTAAGTGTATTTGATTAATGATGAATAGGAGGTATTAATATTATGAGAGGCCTTTACGTATTTAGAAAAACTGTCCTATCGGATTAAACAACTACCCATATTATCAAACTGTTATTGATAACGTTTTACGCTCTTAAACGTACACAACAAAGCCCACCTACCCCACGGAATATGAGTATTATTAGACGCGCTCTCCTGGCGACGAGGGCGAGCTTGTATGTACAGCTTATATTCACAGGCGGTGGCTTTGAAGAGAAGACCGGTAATTGACATGAGGGTTCATAAAGAACCAGCTAGGTATATATAATAGGTCTATAAAAAATTCTTGATCGCGTTTTTATCGCGGCTCAAGAAAAACACACTCGCGACTACAAATATAATACACCAGGCTGAGATATTTAAACCTGCCAGTATTTCCTGTACCAGGCAATGTGAATTTGAACTTAAATCTGCAGGTGTTCCCCGTACCAGTTTGGAATATAGGTGACCAATCCATCATTGCCAACCAACATAATATACCTTGAAATAAGTCCATAATAATTACGGGTGGTTATATATTTCTATCTACTTGAACATCACGAAACTAGACCTGTACATTGACCGTTGCAGCAAAATGCCGGCCTTAATATTTGCATTGAGTAAAATAAAATAAACCTTGGGCTACAGCTAATCCGCCAAGCTGATATGCTTGTACAATGAATAGAAATGGGACAGCCTAATTCAAGTTTCAAAGATCTCAAGTTCCAGATTCCAGCTCCGAAGTTCCAAGCTCCATCTTGAAGTTCCAAGCTCCACTACCGAAGCTCCAAGCTCCCATCTGGTCTAGTGCTCGTTATGATATGCTGTAAACTGTTGTGGAATCAGATTCAAGGTTTTCTTACCTATAGCTTTTGTTTTCCTTTATAATGTGATAACATCGCACACAGATGTTTTTATTTGGGGTCTTACAAATAAGATGTTCAATTTTCTCCATTTTCCTAAATTTTTGTTGAGATATCAGTACCGGTAATTAGAATAATTAGAGTTCGAATTCGCCTGACTGAAAGGGTTTTATCATCCGTGCAGTGGAACACCTCGAAAATTTGACTGAGAAAAGCACATACGAGTTGATCCATCATCCTGAAGTGGATTTCACGCTCTTGAGGCCCTCAAATGAACGGGAGTTTTTTTGATTGAAATTGTCGTTTAAGGGCCGCTTCACATACGGATTTCGCGGCCCATCAACTCAACGTTTTACGGTACATTTTTTTAATAAATAACAATGAGAGAGCAGAGGGAGATATAAATGGAAGTAAAGAAGAATCGCTATGTACAAGTTGGTAAGTCTGTTATTGGGTAGGTTATACTGATAGATATGTGTCTATTATAATCGCGTGGACGATTCCTATGTCTTGGTAACCCTTCGTACGCACAAAACCGTCCAGAAATGAACGGGAGTCCCTAGCTTGGGACTTTTATGCTCCCTAAAATGGGTACCCCGCGACGCGCGCCTGGACATATCCAGGAAAGAGCTTTTCAAGCTAACTCTATCCCAGAAGAACCCACATGCTCATCCTGTCATATATGTATGTATATTTGTATATAAATAAAGCTGATCGCCTAATCCCAACATAGGGAGTCGGTCTTTTCCGCACGTTAGGGTAAACAATCCGTGTTCTGCATTTTGCCCATGGGAAATTACCCTTCATGCTAGACTAGACTGCTGTTGATCCCATACGCTCACCTGAAATGCCTCTGTTCTACTATTTCCGACTGCGCTTGCGCAAATCGATACTGGATGTCCCGTATCCCGACCATGACGGCATCGTCCGATCTGTCCTTTGAACTTTAACCCAGAAGTGTCCTTTGACCCGTATGTCACGTCATCCATGACGCCGCATCCTAACACCACAGCCTCAAAAATAATAATAATAATCCCCACTAAATTCATCCGCAGTCTGCTGCCAGAAACGTAGTTGTTTTGTTCATAACCCACATCGTCACCAGGGAATATTAAAGGATCCGATGAAACACATCCTCATGTTGAAAGACTGTATACATCCTGCTGTGTATTTTCCATGTCTCCGGTATGCGCATCGATCAACATCAATTGAGACTGAATGGGTATTTGTTATGTGAACGCTGTGCAGGTTAATTGTTACACCAACAGTTTAGGTCGTTACAATTAAGCTCTGACAAAGAGAGAATGACGAAACAGAGCTGTCAGAAAATGGTGCTCAAATACGCTAACGTCATAGATACATGTACATGTATGAATAGCGTACATTGTTTTACTTAACATTTCTGAGTAGGTACTCTACACCAAAGTAAGAATATCTTCCCTTGTTAACAAAATATGATTCATGTACACGATTTACAGTGTAGCGTCTTTTATTAGGGCATCTGTAAAGTTTATTCATGTAAGTCAGTATCTGACATGTGTGTCAAACCTAACCTGCATGTAATGTTTATCAACCATTTTCATGGCGTGTTGCATTACCAATTCTCAAGCCATGAGTTAATTTGAATACTGGCCATTACAAATCCATGGTCGTGACATTTGCCCGTATCCATGGCTTAGTCCTGGTTTTTGAATGTTTTGTTGTAGTGTCATGATATTACAAAACCGATGAATCGTTTTTCTATATTGCTCATGTTCCTTAATACATCTGGGTATCACAGACTTGTCATGGCTGTTAAAATCCATGAATTCATTGATCAATTTATCTCCTGGCCAAAACATTTACAGATCAATTCATGCCGCTGCAAAAATCAAACAGATATCGCTACATGGATGGGAAAAACCTGGGTAATTTCAAACGATATATCTAGTTTAATGGCCATAAGATTTTGCTCATTTTCATGGGGATTTCCGGTTAATTTCATCATATTGTTCATTGGTTTTCATATGGATGAGGGCTGCTTACTGTGTGTTTATAGATGAGGGCTGACTACTGTGTGTTTATGGATGAGGGCTGACTACTGTGTGTTTACGGATGAGGGCTGACTACTGTGTGTTATGGATGAGGGCTGACTACTGTGTGTTTATGGATGAGGGCTGACTACTGTGTGTTTATGGATGAGGGCTGACTACTGTGTGTTTATGGGCGAGGGATGACTACTATGTGTTTATGGAGGAGGGCTGACTACTGTGTGTTTATGGATGAGGGCTGACTACTGTGTGTTTATGGGTGAGGGCTGACTACTGTGTGTTTATGGAGGAGGGCTGACTACTGTGTGTTTATGGATGAGGGCTGACTACTATGTGTTTATGGATGAGGGCTGACTACTGTGTGTTTATGGATGAGGGCTGACTACTGTGTGTTTATGGATGAGGGCTGACTACTGTGTGTTTATGGATGAGGGCTGACTACTGTGTGTTTATAGATGAGGGCTGACTACTGTGTGTTTATGGAGGAGGGCTGACTACTGTGTGTTTATGGGTGAGGGCTGACTACTATGTGTTTATGGAGGAGGGCTGACTACTGTGTGTTTATGGATGAGGGCTGACTACTGTGTGTTTATGGGTGAGGGCTGACTACTATGTGTTTATAGATGAGGGCTAACTACTATGCGTTTATAGATGAGGGCTGACTACTGTGTGTTTATGGATGAGGGCTGACTGCTGTGTGTTAATGGATGAGGGCTGACTACTGTGTGTTTATAGATGAGGGCTAACTACTATGTGTTTATGGAGGAGGGCTGACTACTGTGTGTTTATAGATGAGGGCTGACTACTGTGTGATTATGGATGAGGGCTGACTACTGTGTGTTTATAGATGAGGGCTAACTACTATGTGTTTATGGAGGAGGGCTGACTACTGTGTGTTTATAGATGAGGGCTGACTACTGTGTGATTATGGATGAGGGCTGACTACTGTGTGTTTATAGATGAGGGCTAACTACTATGTGTTTATGGAGGAGGGCTGACTACTGTGTGTTTATGGATGAGGGCTGACTACTGCGTGATTATGGATGAGGGCTGACTACTGTGTGTTTATGGGTGAGGGCTGACTACTGTGTGTTTATGGATGAGGGCTGACTACTGTGTGTTTATGGATGAGGGCTGACTACTGTGTGGTAATGGGTGAGGGCTGACTACTGTGTGTTAATGGATGAGGGCTGACTACTATGTGTTTACAGATGACGGCTGACTACTGTGTGTTTATGGATGAGGGCTGACTACTGTGTGTTTATGGATTAGGGCTGACTACTGTGTGTTTATGGATGAGGGCTGACTACTGTGCGTTTATAGATGAGGGCTGACTACTGTGTTTATGGATGAAGGCTGACTACTGTGTGATTATGGATGAGGGCTGACTACTGTGTGTTTATGGATGAGAGCGGACTACTGTGTGTTTGCGGATGTGGGCTGCCTACTGTGTGTTTATGGATGTGGGCTGACTACTGTGTGTTTATGAATGGGGGCTGTCTATCTTGTGTTTATGGATGAGGGGTGACAACTGTGTGTTTATGGATGAGGGCTGTTTATTTTGTGTTTATAGATGAGGGCTGACTACTGTGTGTTTATGGATGAGGGCTGACTACTGTGTGTTTGTGGATGAGGGCTGACTATTGTGTGTTTATGGATGAGGGCTGACTACTGTGTGTTTATGGATGAGGGTTGACTACTGTGTGTTTATGGATGAGGGCTGACTGCTGTGTGTTAATGGATGAAGGCTGACTACTGTGTGTTGATGTATGGGGGTTGACTACTGTGTGTTTATGGATGAGGGTTGACTACTGTGTGTTTATGGATGAGGGTTGACTACTGTGTGTTTATGGATGAGGGCTGACTGCTGTGTGTTAATGGATGAGGGCTGACTACTGTGTGTTTCTGGATGAGGGCTGACTACTATGTGTTTATGGATGAGGGTTGACTGCTCTGTGTTTATGGATGAGGGCTGACTGCTGTGTGTTAATGGATGAGAGCTGACTACTGTGTGTTTATGGATGAGGGCTGACTACTGTGTGTTTATGGATGAGGGCTGACTACTGTGTGTTTATGGATGAGGGCTGACTACTGTGTGTTTATGAATGAGGATTGACTACTGTGTGTTAATGGATGAGGGATGACTACTGTGTTTATGGGGGAGGGCTGACTACTGTGTGTTTATGGATGAGGGTTGACTACTGTGTGTTATGGATGAGGGCTGACCACTGTGTGTTTATGGATGAGGGCTGACTACTGTGTGTTATGGATGAGGGTTGACTACTGTGTGTTTATGGATGACGGCTGACTGCTGTGTGTTAATGGATGATGGTTGACTGCTGTGTGTTTATGGGTGAGGGCTGACTACTCTGTGTTTATGGATGAGGGCTGACTACTGTGTGTTAATGGATGAGGGTTGACTACTCTGTGTTTATGGATGAGGGTTGACTACTGTGTGTTTATGGATGAGGGCTGACTACTGTGTGTTTGTGGATGAGGGTTGACTGCTCTGTGTTTATGGATGAGGGCTGACTGCTGTGTGTTAACGGATGAGGGCTGACTACTGTGTTTATGGATGAGGGTTGACTACTGTGTGTTTATGGATGAGGGTTGACTACCTTGTGTTAATGGATGAGGGTTGACTACTGTGTGTAGTTATGGCGATAACATTTTACAAAAAAAACGAGTATGTCGATCCCGTGTTTTTTCACCATTTGAAAATGTCCGTTAGACGGGAAACACCTCAACGTGCATAAAAAGGAAATTCTTTCATACGTTTTCTCTGGGTTGTGGATTGAATCTGACACATATTCATACTTTTTATGGAGTTTTCAGGAAAGTTGAAGAAAGTTTAAGGGGGGATTGCACGTCTTTCCTTTTCAATTTCTCATTCGTTTCAATAGCTCACTCGTCTCTTGAAATAATGGCATGGATGTGCCCATTTAGCAAATATATACCTTTGCAGGGTTTTTGTTAACGATTTAAGTCTATTTATGGTTAAAAACCCGAACACATTACTGTTTTTATTGCACATCCTTCGGTTGTGGACTGCACCCTTGTCAAAGATCATACACTGAACTTGCCCATTACTGACTTACGACGTTTGAGCTCGAACTGGGATTCGAAGGGACAACCAATCAGAGGTTGCAACATAGACGGCAGGGGGAGTACACCTCTGACATTAATAGAATTTAAAATTATCTATCACAAGTCTTTAATGATGTTACTATTTTTTTTTTTTTTTTTACAAAATTGCGCTTAGCGAGTCTATGAGGCTTCGCCAGTGAACAAAGATCAGCCGATGATGCCAGACCGAAATTTCAAAAGGTATACTGGTAAAACTATGCAGGCTATCCGGAAAATTGATCTGACATTTCCACGTCACTCGACCCACGCAAGCGATAGGTTTTCGGTAGTAGCCCAATACTCCATGGCTCTGTTGACATCCCAAGTCGCCATAACCAATAAATTTAGACATTTAGAAATTTGAGCGAAAAGTTCAACATACCATATTTGTGTGTCTATTGGGAATCGTATATCAGTCTATTGTGCCAGACAATCATGGGCATTTGGTAACTTGTGTTAGTGACATATAGAAACTATAGGGATAAGTAAACCAATGTTAATTGTGTTTTGAATAAAAAATATAATGTTCATTAACAGACATTCAACATTCAGTCATCCTCCATTAAGTGAATTTCCGCGTCAATCATCGACGAGGAAATAATGTTTAAATCATTTTAAATCAAACCTGCCTCAGACATGCATTCGGTTCATGTAAGTTAGTGAAAAGCAATGGAAAGTAATTATTTTATCCGGGCATTCATTTATCTGGCATAAAGTACATTCCGAACAACTTACAGCTTGATTTGATAGTCATTTTCACAACACGGGTGAGAGTGTGAGTAGATCTTGACGTCGCTTTAAATAGTTTTGCAGTCAAATCGCGACGGTCCGTACGTGTGACAGAGCAGTCCTCATGCCGCCATTTTATATTGCTATCTCATTGAAGCAGCATGACATAGTCAGACATGATACTTCACCCAGCCACATTATTCTGACACCTGCCCAACTAGTCCTTGATCTATTGATCATCTGACAACTGTCTCACTGAAGCAGCATGACATAGTCAGACATGATACTTCACCAAGCCACATTATCCTGACACCTGACCAGCTAGACCTTGATATATTGATCATCTAAAAGCTGTCTCACTGAAACATCATGATATAATCAGACATGATACTTCACCCAGCCACATTTTCCTGACACCTGACAAACTAGTCCTTGATATATTGACCATCTAAAAGCTGTCTCACTGAAACATCATGACATAGTCAGACATGATACTTCACCCAGCACATTATCCTGACACCTGAACAACTAGTCCTTGATATATTGATCATGTAAAAGCTGAGAGCCAAGAGAGATAACAACAAGTTCCATTTGTTTTGTGAGGTTTTCATAATACCTGTCTCCCAGACTCTCTCCGTATCCAGACAGTACGGTCCCAAGAGCCGTCATGCTCTTCCAATGCTTTCGACGCCCCTATGAAAGCCTAAGATCATAACGAAAGCAGCACGACTATGATGGTTGGTATTTGAAATGTCGTACCATCGTACTGTCGCGATCGCACTTGGGTGATGGTACGATGCGATGACACGATACGATGTTACGATGCGATGGTACCATGGTACCATGGCATGATGACACGATGAAATCAAGGTTCGTATTCAAACATATCATGACAGTAAGTCGAAAACAATAAACAAAATCAATTAATATGATTTAGTTGCGCATGACTTTCGTTTGACCATACGACTCGGGCAACTCTGTACGATAATACGATGGTACGATGATGAAATTTCTATCGTACCATCGCAGCGTGCCGTCGTATCATCGCATCGTGCGTTTGTACTATCGCATCGTACCATCGTGTCATCGCATCGGGCCATCGCATCGTACCATCGCCATAGTTAAACTAGGGCGATTGTACGATGATACGACATGGCAGATATCAGTTACCATAGTACCGCAGAACATGAAAATATATCCCGGTATAAACCTCAATAGTAGTAGCAAAAGGAAATCTTCATACCACTGACCTTAAACAGATTCATATTTGTGACGTCACGGAGGTCACTATAGTTCTGGCAAAGGGCATTTCCAGTCACGTAACAGGAAGTGACCTCGGGATGAATCGCTAAAATGTTCTGACTGCGCATGCGTAATGCACAGCCAGATCTGAGTGGACGTTTTGGGGTCGAGGTGGACCAATATTGGTCCGAATGGGTCGTGAGGTGTCATACTGAAGCATTCGTGGAAGAGCATCCGACTGGATGGGTGTGCCGTGGAAATGCCGTGCATTTGCACATGTGCAATGGAAAAGGGACATTGGAATGGACGTTTTGAGGTAGAGATGGGCCAATATTGGTCCGAATCATATGAGGGAACCTACCCATGGCCATTTGCGGTGTTGGGTGTGGCACCTTGTCTTCAAGACGGGAGCGTGCTCGAGCCCATGGGTTGACTTTCGCTGAAAAGTTCCGACTGTGCATGCGTAATGCATAGGCAGATGTGTGATGGTCGTTTTGGGGTCGAGGTGAATCAATATTGGGCTGTGGGAGGTATCAGTTTAAAGCACTCTAGGAAGAACATCCGACTGAATGGGTGAATCGTAGAGCTGCATGTCGTAGAAAAATGCATTGGAATGGACTTTTGGGGTCGAGATGGACCAATATTGGTCCGTCTGGGTCGTGTGAGGTGTGACAGTGAAGCATTCGTGGGGGAGCCTTCGACTGGATGGGTTTGTCGTGGTGTGTCTTGCAAAGGTCCATACGCCCAAAGATCCGTTTTCAAATGGTCGAGAGGCTTCTACGTGCCCTTTCGGAACCTGGCGCTTGGGCCCAGCAAAAGCTATCTACCCCAACATGCGACCAAAGAGCTGCCGCATGCGCAAACGGAAATGGAACCCTGTACGGAGAGCCAATGAGGCTAGAGATATGATGATTTCATCAAATGAGTGGCCTGACACAGGCTTCCACCCTATGTTGATGCGACATGAAGACATAGTGCTGGGCAGGCGCAACGGGAAGTGAAACACTGTACGGAAAACCAGTGGGGTTAGGGACATGCGGATTTCACCAAATGAGTCGCCTGTACTCCGGTTTCATCCCTTGAACAGTACTGGGTGAAGGCATAGGACTGCTCATGCACTATAAATACGACGGTCAGTACAAGTTGGGTCATTCATCACGCGTCATTTCGTTGACCATGTCGCCAGTCCTACGAGCGCTCCTTCCCCTTACACTCGAAGTGGGGTTACACGTTAACGAGGATAAAGTCACTATCGTGAAGAACCCTGACTCCATATCAAAAACGGTTACGCTACACCGTGATTGCTGGACGAAATTTAAACAAGTGTTGAGCACATCCAGATGGATAATGCCATCTACGTACATCGTGTGTCATTCTTCGCAGCCCTGGGGCGTTCCAGGACTCCGTCAGAAGCTTAACCATTGACCCTGATCTATTGATGGCCTTCAAGAAAGTGGTGCCTGTAGTGGATCAGCTGTTTACACCGGACGATCGGTCCGCCGTCCAAATCTTTCATCTACAAGAATACAAGCCGGTACATCGATGTCCTATGATCGAACCTATCATCGGGGTATTCAGACAGCACCCGTCACCGTTACCAAGCACAACTAAGTTCAAGTCCGGCGTATCTTGTACACCATCCACCCACAATCATGACGGAAGGAGGCGTTCACCCCCAGCTAGGGTGTGTGTTTGATGATGTGGATTATAAAAGAATAAATACAACATCATGGTTGACTTTTTCTCTGAAGCCATAGGATTTTCAGAAAGTAGCCCGCAAAGGATAAAAATGGCAGGTTGCGGGTTCTAGCGTTATTTGTGCAGGATATCCCCTCGAGTACGAAAGCACGCTCCGACGCTCCGTGTATTGAAGACTGCCTCACCCGAGTCCCGCAAGCACCGAAGAAAAGGAACTTACAGAAATTCTTGGCCCCGTTGGCTGCTTCAGTTTTGTTTCTCCACTCGGTGGACTCTTCGGTCGATAATGAACCACACGTCGAACCACGCCTGCTTCAAACCCTGCCATCACCTTATCCGATTCCGCCTACTGTGAAGACGATGAATGTACTCGATCAAGAGATGCAACGGATTCTACAACGAAAGTACAACAGTACGATCAGACGTTTCAACGGTACATCACGTTCATGTGGCAACACAAAACGCCTGAAGCAAGCCGAGCGCCAGTCGCACAACCAGCAGAACACGTACAGTCAGCACCACTTGTCCCACAGCCGCCATTACCAGGTGTAACTCTCACAGCCCCACAGTGTGTCGAAGACGAAGTCTCGAAGAGTGTACCCGCGTCATTCAGGAAACGAGTTGGCCTGGACGGATAAAGGTGAACTGCTGGTACAGAACCAGTTAGTCCCAAGTACCCACATTACTGGATTACCGAATGCCGTGATGCGTCACCGCATGTCACACACGGGTCCTCAGGGATAAGAGGTGTTTGCCCGAGGCGTCAAAGTCGTGTATGTATCACAAGAATCGGCCAGAAAACCCCAGCGCTGGGCCTGGATGCAGCGGGATATTGAACAGCAATCTCCGGTACACGCACTACGCAAGTCACAGAGACGTCACAACGAGAGACTCGATCACCACGGGCCCGGTAAGCCGAGTGGGAACCGTTGTCACCACCCAAAATACCACAAGGGGTACCTCCTTACAGAAACCTTTCACACCCTTTAAAACACCACCCCTGTCAAGGCGCCCGGCGTGACACGTAGCAAGTCGCCGCAACGATCACGACGCCGGGAACAAGCCCCAGGTCCTGGGAACATTATTAAAACCTACAGCTGCAACCAGAAAGCTCAGTCGTCATGTTTTACCTCACACTACCAAGTAACAGCTCGGCTGCGGTGTTCCCCAACAACACCTTAGCCCATTTTGTCACGCAGCTGCCACATCCCTTACATCTCCCAGGGAGTGGGAGTATGGCCTAGTGAATATCCAGCACCTATATACGTAGAATAGCATGCAACATGATACGGAAGTCGTGCACGAAGCAACACCTATAACTTCACTCTTCCCAAAGGCCAGTACTACACACCCAAAATATTCATCAAGGCATTGCATAACCTCACCAAGAGCTCGAACCGAGGAGTAATCAATATCTTCCCGTTTGCGAATCTCCTCCACATGGAGTACCATCATCTTCCAGACTAATGTATCCGTACGTTTCAGAAAGACGTTGAAGGGTCTGTGTGCAATGAATATGGATAACTGTGTCAGTCCCGACATGGCCGTCTCCACGCCAGACTGGGATTCCTTGGTCAAACCGGAACTGCGGGCTCGGTACAAAGCAGAGCAAGATCGGTGGTTGCCGAGTATAAATAATTACGACTATGATAAAATGACCCCGGCCTCTTCAAGTTGGAATGGACCGGCGATTCCATGATCACCCTCTTGCTTACAAACCTGCTAATGCGACGGTAAGTATTTCAACAACAAGTTCAGCTCTAAAGGAGTCAACCGTCGGGATAATAACATCGCCAAACCACAGGGTTCTCACAGATGGCATCACCACGACGTATCTGGATATATAGAGTGATGGGTACCTTTATTTATATAAAAGTTATGAAAATAAAACATGGTACTCTATTAACTAATGTAAAGGTGGATATTGGGCTTCTGTAGTTGATATTATGATGAAGGGGAAATAACTGTTCTCTGTTAAGAAAATGAAACAATTTTGGTTCTTTCGTATAACGTAGTTAAACGATTCACGGTGAATGACGTGCGACAAACCTTTGTACTCTCGAGACCCCTCATATTTATAGCCAGGTTTCGTGAACTGCTAGTAAAGTAAAAGAGCGTCTTCATACTCGTTGTCCTCAAAAATTTGCATATGACCTCTGTGACGTCACTTCCGGATCTGATCACGTGAACGGAGTGACATTTGACTCTGTGCGAATTTTAACCGATATTGTGCGCATGCGCAAGGCCAAAGATTACTTCCGGTTACGTGACCGGAACCGGAAGTGAGGTCACAGAGGTCATATGTAGATCGTTGAGGTCAATGTGTACGAAGATGCTATTTTACCCAACTACATTCAATATAAGTGTTGAAGGCAAGGACCTCAAAAAAATAGATTCAAACCTAACATTTCCGTCCTTAGAATTGGAATTTCAAGCTGGTTTTCAAAAGAAAGTTGGTCAAATTTTGAATACTGACACTTGTTAATCAATGTCCAGCATCTTCAGCCCTGTATACTTAATATATCGATTGTGACAAAGAAACATGACATGAGACGAACAAAACAAGTTCACTTCGTTCGCTTGTGGGGTTTGTCTATTTCGTGCTAGAACATTACCGGCGTGGAAGAAATCCAACTCTGAATCTATTTAGACTGACTCCCAGAGCTATTCCTTATTAGGAGAGACAGCTCGAGAGACAATTCGTAGCTGGGTGAACAGATAGTGGGCAAGAATTCCTAACGGACTACTTGTATATTCCCTTTCACACCGGGGAGGATATCGACCATTACCGGAAACACTCCACTAGATGGCGCTTCGGTTTACCTTCGTGTATTCCGTAATATTTTATATTTTGACATTTACTCCAACACCCCGAAATGAAGCACTGTGTATTGTGTTAATGAAACCCTTTCCAAAATGACATTACAATCCATATCCAGAATAAAGTATTTCTCAAGAGAAAATAATCCATAATCCATGGCGATATTTGTTTCGTACCGTGTTATTGACCAACGCCGCAGGGCAAAGTTTATTGTTGATGTCAGCTACAAGATAAAAAGTCTAAATTATGTCATTAGTTATTTGTGAAAATTGTGTTATTTATTGAATTTGAGAAGCTATTGGTGCTATGTAAAATTAATTTGCTATTTGATTCATACAGAGTTATTGCTTAGGGAATTAACCAGAGCGATGGGGGATGGGACGGGAGCGTTACGTTTTGGTCGAGGAAACAAGACCAGAATTCCCCATTTGCAATGACATTTCGAACAGAAAATCTCAACCCTTGAGTAATGCCATTACCTCGACATTTAGTTCCATAAACTGGTAAATTGTCAAAAGTTCGAATATCACGTATCAGTAATATAGAAGAGACACCATTGCTCATCGATAGTACGTTTTCAAGATACCTCCTCGCCACAACCGAATAGAGAATGCCCGTGGGGTGCCGGAGTTAACGAAGTGGATGGCATTTCCGATTATATCGGGACACAATCATACCGAAATTTACAGAAAAAGAAATGGGGAACAGAGCGATGCATTTATACTGCGCGCTTCCGTGACTGTCACCAAGGTATAGAGCAAATTGATATTTGTTCATACTGAAGTGCGTGATAATTACTATTTATTGCAATGGAATACTTGGTTCTATATAGAACCATCTGGTTCTATTTAAATGTAATATATTCTACTAGAAAAATGGAGTTGCATATAGAGCCATAATGCACGGTGTAGGCTCTATAACTGCTCGCTGATCCGGATATATTTTGGCCATGGTCTGAAATTTGCTCAACTGATGACAAGCGTCAGTTTCGACATTATTTGGTAAGTCTTCGTCCATAAAAGAATTGTCGCGTCCATAGTCAAAGCCTATTTCACATGACAGTTAGCATCAATTCAAATGTGTATGAAATAAATATGGTAAAACCACAAGAGGGTTTCTTACAAGGGAGAAGCAGTTAACAATTTCCAATGATGTTAGCCAAACCACTGACCATTACTCTTTATCGAAATGAATTTCCGAGTCATTTGCCTGAGCATTTATTTAAGTCACGGTTTCATTGTGCTTGCTCATTTGAACACATAATATTCAAACGTTAGCTTATCATATTGTGACCATTTCGAGCGCATTTACATCTCATCTAGGTGCAAATGATCAGGGTAAATGCAAAATGGCGGCCACCAGGGTCATCAGAACGTTGACGTTTATCCGCCTCAAATATCGATTCTCTACTCTCTCAAAACAACTCGCTTTGACCAAATTGAACATCTACAATCGTTGTGTACCAGTGTGTACCAGTGACACACAATTTGTTTGTACCCGGCACGAAAAGCAACCTAAATGGCAAGATACCAGTGCCCACGATTAAACAATTTGTCCAGAAATGAAAATTCGGCTTAGCCTTCTCAGGTGGCACAATTATCTATAGGTGAATCAGCATAAAAAGTCAGATCTCGAGGTAATTTACTCACATAGCAAATTTGGAAAGAACCTTTCTGGTTTTTAGAAGTTATTGACCGGAAACATCATTTTCACCTGCCAAAAAAATCCCAAACAAGATCTTCAGGCAAGGTACCCACATGTTAAATGTGGAAAGAATACATTCAGGTTTTCAAAAGTTTCTGGAAACGAAATTGTAAGTTGACCCCCAGGTAACATCAGCTATAGGCGGATCGGCGTGAAATATAATCCCGAGTGAGAGCTTGAGGCGTCCTAATATCGGGGGTTAAATTCCCAACGGTATAGGAAAAAAATATTCCCTCGTACACTGATGGCGCAGGTGATCACGTAGGTGTTGTAACAATAGCAACATGAATTTGTTTTAATGTCATCCGTGTAGATTTCCTATGAATATGCATGGCTCGTTCTGTCGCATGTCCGTGCCGTTGGGCTTTAAATGTGAGGTGTTTCTGTCAACTGCAGAAAATGTCAAAACAGTTGGATTCAAATGAACAAATTTAATGAAATATACGTATGACCTACATTAAAGGGCAAAGTACAACTATTGGAGTAAATGTCGATTGTTTTCCCGGGCGAAAATAATGATGCGCTTAGGTGGAGGAAGTTTGTGTTCTGATATAAACGATGTTAATGGCGACGCGACTTTCTCAGAGAGTATTTTGGATAGACTGTTAAATTTAGATTTTGCTAAATTTTGCCTAAGTGCGCATGCGTAAATGAGATGTGAGGTTACAACGAGATACTATCATGTTTGGTGGATATATTGAAAAATTATATAGATTTTTTTTCAAACCTCGTTTATGACGAATAGGCATGGAGATCGAAAGTTTTTGTAGATTATATTAGTTTGGCCCGATATTGGATAGTTCGAAAAGAAACCAGACAATCACAATCACCCAGATCACGGAAATAAATACACGATTTTTCTGTGTTGTCAAGTTCTAAGCACTGAACAAAAAAGGATGAATGCTGTTTCCACTCAGACTGAGTGAAAACGAAATTTGAGTTGATTTTTTTTCTCAGATAGGAAAATCCACAAAATTTCACTCACTTTGAGTGACATTAATATTTGGGTGAAATTCTATCAATTGTTTTAGAGAGTATCTAATTTTCGGCATATATGAATAAATCAATCATGGTAAACTTGATAGATTTTCTAAAAGATAGGCGACGGGGAGCACATAGTGAAAATTTTGAAAATGCCCGTCGACTCCCAAGGATTTAATATCTCACACAACATCTTGGAACTGAGGTAACTTGACATTTTGTCATACAACAGATAAAGAGGGCTGTGCGTGTCACTTTATCTTTTCAATGGGAAATATACGTCATAGTTTTTGAAACAGAAGCCTTGAACCATAACAAAATTGTATACCAACGGACGAAGTGAGGCGGCAATGCTTTACCTCAAACACAATAGGAGGGTTTGTATGGCTTAAGCCGGACAGGGCGGGAGCGGGAGGTGGGGGGGGGGGGGGGAGGTGGTGGATTGGGGCGAGGTATGCTTTAGCCAAGACAGATGTAGGGGTGGTGACAAGGGATAATAGAGAAAGAGCATGCAAAAATGTTACCATTGACCTTTCACTTTGCATATCATTAAATTTTCACAGGTCAATGCTGCAAGTTTTGCCCCCAGTCACTCCCTCGGCCATATTTAGTGCAGGAGGTCAACAGCGCGTTTTGATTCCCCACTCATTGCAATGTTAATTTACTTCCAGAGGTCACTTCCGGTCACGTGCGACACAAGTGGCTTATACGGCTCGATCTAAACGAACCAATCACCAAGCGAGAAACGGACCAGTTAGCGAGTGAGAAAACAACCAATTACGTCGTATTTTCCAACCATTGGAGTAGCATGAACCAGTGAAACTAAGGTGAACGGGCCTAAAGTCCGGAGGTTGGCCCCATTGATAGATCCGCTTTTCTACATCGGTACTCACTTTTGCCGAGTACGCACGAACCCAGATCAACATAATCACTCAACCATGTCAACAGTCCTACTCTCCCTTACTCTCTGATGCCCACAATTTGAATAGTTGATTGATTGATTAGAATTGTGGTTTATGGGCCGCTTACCATTCGGGCTATCATCGTAATGCGTTTATTCTCACATATTGAAATTTACATTGCTGAGATTACATTAATCATATTATTGGGTTGGTGCGTAATCATATGATATTCTAACATTCATGTAACATAAAAGGATAGTAAATACAGGTGCGGATGTGAGGATTAACGAGTGAGGGAGAGAAGATATGTACAGAAGTTTTTAATTGGAAGTAGGAATTAGAGTCTATATAATTAAGCATGAAGCTGTGAGGATTTATTAACTGTACATAGCTGTTTTGCTTCATACTAGCTGTTTTGATTCATAATATTTCGTGGAATGTCTTGTCGATTAACCGTGCACCGCAAAAAAAAAATATATGAGGATGCTAGAAATCTGTGCCTGTAACACTGCGCCAGTAGCGTATCAGGGTAGGGTGGCAGGCTTCACCCTATGAATGAGTGGCTGGAGCGTGGGGCTAGTTATAGCGTCACGAGATAGTACCTCACGATGCCCACTTGTATTTATTTACTAGAAAAGAGCCGGTCCCAAGGTGTATTCCATGCCACGAATATCTCTCAGTGAAACATATTCTTATCGACTGTATAGATTTTAAGATTGTAAGAGATTCTTTTTATCCAGCGACTAATTTTGAAGATCTGTTTGGTCTTCTTGTACATTGCATGTTGAGGACATTTTTTATTTGCGGCTGAGAGCCCAGTCAATCCACGACCTGACTCATCTGGCCCATCTAATTGGCTAGCGTGAACAGGCCCCACAGCATTCCATGACCCGTATCCAACGTAGTGACCTAATCCCAAATGACAACCCACACACACCCTTCGGTGCTACGTCTCCGCCGTCGTCTATATCACGAGATCTTCAATACGACACCAACCATGATATATATATATGGACCACGCTTGGTCTAACTAGTCCCAGTTGATTGGATGTAAAATCATTTACCCCGCGTTTTTGGATGTAAACTCGGTTTTTCCGCATTTTGTTCCAGGAAAATCCTAATTTTACATCAGCCTTCCAGTCACGTGACCGGATGTGACCTCGTCGCGTTGCCATGACAAACCCTGTCCATGGTCATAGGTTATACAATCGATATTAAACCTGCATGTTCCCTCCGAGATTTATTTTTCCGCATGTTTTCTCTCCACGGCAACAGCATGCCCAAGGCCAAAGGTGAAAGTTCACAACCTACATTTTCCCTACACGATTTCATGCCACATATCCGTGCAGCTTCGCACTTCTCATACTACTATTCACACTCTAGTTGAATGTGTTCACAATCACGTGGGAATTATTTTCACTCTGCAAGTGGAAATATTTTCTGGTTGAAATGATTTTCACACGGGCGCAAATGTATCACTTTTCAGTAAAAATATATCCACTGAGGTGTAATAACTAATTACTTTGCAATAATATTCAGATAAATTTTAATAATAATGAGAGCAGATTGTGTCGCTGATTTGGCTGTATTTTTCAATCTCTGGCTTTGAAAATAAAAGTCTCGTAATCTTCTCTACGGATGCCAAATATGGGCACTTCAGAATTGTTATAAACCATTATCCGAACTTTTAATGTTTTTTCTTCCTTTCAATGTAATCATTGGCAGAAATTTTATTCCCGGAATAATATCAGAGGAATTGAGCTGAGTTCTAATCTCCTGTGTCTACGATTGATAGCTGGTACCACCAATATCCAAGGAGCTTTGTTATGAAAGTTTGCACATTTTACAAAATGTGAAATCCTGTACATTTGACTTTTTACTGAAATAGACAAACACTAACATTTCTGTCCAATGTCGTGCATGGCTAAATTCCCAACAGTATAGGAAACATATATGGCGTCGCACATTGATGGATCGGTTGACACCGAGGCTAGCTGGTGTAACAAATACGACAACCTCGATTAGTTTTAATGTTTTTATCCCGGCAGTATTTCTTATTTAAAATGCATGGGTATTTCCCTCACATGTACACACAAGTACCTACATTACAGTGAGTGGGCTTAAAGGAGAAGAAAACATTTGACTAATATATACACCGAATGAAAGATCCATCTCCCCCGTATCCAAAAATGTAAGCAAATATATTTTACGATTTTTTACCTCCGATCTATTCACATTGAAACATCAAACAGTGGAGCCTTTTGACAGATTCATAAGTGCCGCCATTACAGGGGCTTGCTCTATTTTAACCAATCAGAAATGCCAAAAACATATTGTGCACATCGCTGCGTGACGTCAGTCGGGCTCATACTAAACTTGCGCCCTGTACGTTTAAGTACGAGAAGTTATCGGGACTGCAGGTTTATATATTGTATACTGTTATAATTTGATAGCGGTAGTGTGCCAATATTCCGCAAATACACGGGCATCATGCCGCAGTGTGTGGCATTTGTCTGTTCTAACAGAACTGGGAATCCAAACCTTCCAAAGACCGAGACATTTTAACAGATGAACTGAAACAGTGGGTGTATAACGTCGGTCGGCAGGAGTTTACTTCAAGCGCATCAAAGAAGAACTTTTGCACAGTGAGGCTAATGCAATAAATGGGAGTGAGTTTATTAGTCTTTCTACACTATTTCAGTCATATCACGGCGTTCGGTTCATATTCCTGTCAAATTGTAATCATTCGAATGCAAGAAAGGCTTGGTTTGTAATATATCTCCATGCAATGTCATTATATTTTCGCCTTCCCCGCTGGAGAGCGGCGAGGCCCGGGTGACGTCACACGCTTACTGGACCTGAGCCAAAATGGAGGCACGCTTGAGAGACAACGATGCGCAGGTTGATCGACGATTTATTCGAGTAGAAAAAATCGCAAAAAATATTTGCTTACATTTTTGGATACAGAGGAGATAGATCTTTCAGTCAGTGTATACATTAGTCAAATGTTTTCTTCTCCTTTAAGGGTTTTTGATGTTTCTAGGAATTACAGAAAATGTCAAACAGTTTGATTTGAATAAACAAGTTCAATGAAGTATACGTATGCTCTTTTCGCCATGTACTGAAGAAAATGTCGATTGTCCACGCGGGGAAATGGGCGCTCAAGTGGACGAAGTTGGTATGTTCTGACTTTTTCAAAGAATAAATTGGGTAGATTGCAAAGTTAAATTAATGAGTTACCAGGTTATAGCGAGGTATATCATGCTGGGTGTATATCTTCAACAAGCGCTGGACGAGCGCGAAGACCTCCGTCGAGGCATGTTGGCTCTATTCAGACGAGAGGGAATTTAAGCAGTACAGTAGGATGCGTATATGCAAGAAGCGGGTGTGGAGCTAAACTTGGAACAGTTGGTGGATTCTGAAACGTGGTGTGAAGATACTTTGTGAGATTGTCTCGGTGTAGATTTTCAGATTGAAAATTGATTGAATCGCAAAAACAACAAATCTTAACGGATGGAAGGTCGAACAGAAGAACTCTCCTGGAGAAAGAATTAGGAGAGTGACGAGAATAATTACTCTCCTCAAAAAACAAGAGACTGGAAATAGCATTAGGCCTACATAACCAAACATTCTGATAGGTCTGATCTTAGGTGTTTGAAATATTGGGGCATGGAATAGTGTATCTGCGTGTACAACCCGGAATACTGCTTGTGACACTCATCCTCCCGAGCCAGTGTATCGATCTCTGGTTTGGTTAGTTACCAATACCAGTTCTGGATATGAATAGATGAAGGGGTTTCCTCTAAACCAAACCAATCAACGAACGCGCTAAGCTAGCTGATTAAGCCAATCCGCTGCGAGTTATGAGATCTTGAAAAGTAAGCAGATGCTTGGTTGCGTATCTGATGCATTGCACGACGAGTTCTGCATGGCCAGTGCCCATCGTGTCACGATGGAGTGTTCAAATAAATCCATCCATCTATCCGGGCCTGGAATTAACCCGATATCAGACAGTTCAAAGAAACTGGAACAATTACCTTGGTCAGAGAAATAGATATGCAAATTCGCTATGTTGCCGTGTTCTGAACACTCCACAAACAATTGAGTGGAAGGTTCACTCATACAAGTGTGAAAATAGATTCCAGTCAAGTTGAACGAAAATGAATATTTAGTTGACTTTTTATTCTCTGGTTGAAACATCACTCGAGCTATCGATTTGACAGATTTGAGGAATCGCTCAATCTTTGGATATGATCACTCACGATTAATTTGAGTAATCACTCAATCTTGGGATCTAATAACTAACGATTGATTTGACCAATCACTCAAGCTTGTCATCAAATCACAGACGATTGATTTGAGGAATCACTCACGCTGAGGATCAAATCACCCACGAATTATTTGAGGAATGACTCACCCTTGGGATATAACCACCCACTAATTATTTGAAGAATCCCTCAAGCTTTGGAATCTGATCACGTATAATTAATTGATTTGAGGAATAAATCAAGCCTGGGATATAATAACGATATATTTGACAAATCACAACATCTTCAAATATTATGACTCACGATTAATTCAAGCTTGGGATCTTATCACCCATTATTGATTTGAGGAATGACTCAAGCTTGGGATACAGTTATCCCACGATTGATTTGAGAATCAATCGACCGGGGCATAATCACCCAATGATTGAATTGAGGTATAAACCAAGCTTGGGATATAATCACCCACGATTGACTTGAGGTATCAACCAAGCTTGGGATATAATCTCTCAGGATTGATTTGAGGTATCAACCAAGCTTGGGATATAATCTCTCATGATTGATTTGAGGTATCAACCAAGCTTGGGATATAATCTCTCATGATTGATTTGAGGTATCAACCAAGCTTGGGATATAATCACTCAGGATGGATTTGAGGTATCAACCAAGCTTGGGATATAATTACTCAGGATGGATTTGAGGTATCAACCAAGCTTGGGATATAATCACTCAGGATGGATTTGAGGTATCAACCAAGCTTGGGATATAATCACTCAGGATGGATTTGAGGTATCAACCAAGCTTGGGATATAATTACTCAGGATGGATTTGAGGTATCAACCAAGCTTGGGATATAATCACTCAGGATGGATTTGAGGTATCAACCAAGCTTGGGATATAATCTCTCATGATTGATTCGAGGTATCACCCAAGCTTGGGATTAATTCAAGCTTGGGATCTTATCACCCATTATTGATTTGAGGAATGACTCAAGCTTGGGATACAGTTATCCCACGATTGATTTGAGAATCAACCGACCGGGACATAATAACCCAATGATTGAATTGAGGTATCACCCAAGCTTGGGATATAATCACCCACGATTGACTTGAGGTATCAACCAAGCTTGGGATATAATCTCTCAGGATTGACTTGAGGTATCAACCAAGCTTGGGATATAATCTCTCATGATTGATTTGAGGTATCAACCAAGCTTGGGATATAATCTCTCATGATTGATTTGAGGTATCAACCGAGGTTGGGATATAATCACTCAGGATGGATTTGAGGTATCAACCAAGCTTGGGATATAATCTCTCATGATTGATTTGAGGTATCAACCAAGCTTGGGATATAATCACTCAGAATGGATTTGAGGTATCAACCAAGCTTGGGATATAATTACTCAGAATGGATTTGAGGTATCAACCAAGCTTGGGATATAATCACTCAGGATGGATTTGAGGTATCAACCAAGCTTGGGATATAATCACTCAGGATGGATTTGAGGTATCAACCAAGCTTGGGATATAATCTCTCATGATTGATTTGAGGTATCAACCAAGCTTGGGATATAATCACTCAGGATGGATTTGAGGTATCAACCAAGCTTGGGATATAATCACTCAGGATGGATTTGAGGTATCAACCAAGCTTGGGATATAATCACTCAGGATGGATTTGAGGTATCAACCAAGCTTGGGATATAATCACTCAGGGTGGATTTGAGGTATCAAACAAGCTTGGGATATAATCACCCCATGATTGATTTGAGGAATCACTCAAGCTTCACTCTCGGTTGATTTGAGGTATCAAACAATTCTAGGATATAAACACCACTAGAAGTCCATGAAACTAGAAGTATCCAAGGATGTATTCAGTATCATCGATGGCATGTTATCCGTAAAAGCGCATCCAGTGGAAACATTGCCTCCTAGCGGGATCTGGCGAACTTCCAGGGGAGACAATTTTGGAATGTCAGGAAACGACTCCTACAGCCGTGAATGCAACTCCAGCGTCCCGATTCAAACCGCCGAAGGTGACGCAATGAATCATGGGAGTGTTGCGGCATTCTATGGATATTCGTTCTTCTTACACTCCTGGTGCAAACTTTCCGTCATCAATAATATTTATTCAACGAAATGTAACCCAAGATGATACATTTATTTAATTAAACAAGAGAACATAATTGGGGAAGCTGAGCTGAATGAGGTCATCGTCAAGAGCGCAACAGTTTTTCCTTTCGTTTTCTCTATAAATTTGGCCATTACATATAATGGGACTTGTGCTTCTAAGTCATTTGCCTTTGTGGCACATTCGTAAAATTCCTGATAGTCGTTATAAGGCACGCCTGCGTATCACGCGATATTTCTGTAGTATTTTGAACTTCGGTTGTAAGAAAATCGAATATTCATTGGTCACCAATTGGTTACGTGATATAATGCAACCTCCCCATAGCGCATGCTCCATTTCGCAGGCTCCATTACCATCCCTGCCACCAATAGCGGAAGTTGACCTTTACTACGTTGCTATGACGTATAGGGGAAACCAACCAACGCACGGTTCAGTTTGAATCCATCCGAACAACTCCTTTAGTATTGCACATGATCGAACTACTTTTCATATGCTCTGTCCAGATAAACAGGGAAAATATTCTCCAGATAATTCTTTTTAACACTAGGTCAACAGAGGTATTATGCAGACTTGAAAAGTAATCGAAATGTTCGGTATACGTCTATTTTACTGTATATGATATCACTTCCGGCGATGTGCGCGAAGGCCCCGAATCCGGTCCAAAAATCTGACTGGTGGCTGGGGTGTTATTAGACCCCCAGCGAGGCGGTTGGATATACTGATCTCCCACGCTTACGGCGGAAAATTGAGGCTTATGACGAGTGGGTCAAAACATTCCTTTGAATTCGACCCGTTTCAAACTTGTTGTTGATATATTGTGCAAACATAAAGCCATTCGTATTACCAAATGTCTGTGGTTCGGACGAGCATGACAGACTATGGATTTTGGGATTTTAGATGCTCAATAAAAGAAAATAAAAAGACATATATAGTAATATCATATCCACCCGATAAGGGACATCAGTTTAGAAGTTCAGAGTTTATAAGGCACTATAAACCTGGGTCCCCAGAATAAATGAACTACGACCATACTCGATTGCTGTCAGCACAACCCGTTTTCTGGGTCACCGTATCGTAGCTGGCCAGACTGCGTGCGCCAGATAATTCCCATGATTCTTCAGTTCAAATTCAGGAAATTCAGCTGCCGACAATTGCCAACTAATAACGACTGCAAACAAATCGGCGCAAAATTTTCATATTGTATATTTTGGATATTGTATTGCGCAGATTTTATATCTTATGTAACATGAAGCGTTGCCGTCTACCCAGTCTTAAGTGATCCTTGGGCACTTCTAGTTTGATGGACTTCTGGCACCACATGATTGATTTGAGAAATCACACCTGCTTGCAATATAATTACGCATGATTGGTTTGAGGAATCACTCAAGCTTGGAGCAAAATCACCCGTATGAACCCTTGTACTGCTAGACCCTCATGCTGTTCGCATGAACACACAGAATCAAAGAGTGACTCAGATACATAATTCACTAGATAACGACTTCACAACGATAACCATGTGGATTAAGAATATTTTTCAGGGATACGGATATGAAAACTGTTGACCGCTTCTCTCTTGCTGGAAACTGGCCTATGTTTATGTATACTATGCTTGTTTTTTGTTTTATTATTTTTTTTTAGTTTGGCACTAATGCTAATGCTATAATAGGGAAGAGGTCTTTGTATCATGGACGCTAAAATTCTTTAGTGGACGACGGCAGTTTGATTAAAATAACACCTGTCATGCCGCTTCGCTCTCTATGTCTAAAGGAAAATCTATGGGGGTCATATCCAGTGACCTCTGGCAATCGACTAATCAAATCCTGTCTTCTGTTCAGGAGTAACCGAGTCGGGAATTCTCCGAAGGCAGTCTCTGGTCTCGAGGTGCTGCCGACTAGCATTTCCGAATGCCGCCAATCATCGATAAATAAAATGGCGGCTAGCGACAGCACGGTGTCTAGGACACAAGGGCAAACCAGTGCAGTTATGTCAGAATATGCAGTTTCGCACCTGAGAAAGGATGCGCATGCGCGGAATGTTGAACACGGACGATACACTAGTCCAGGCAGATGCTCCTTCATCACTGTTTTACATTGATACCTCTTACAACTCCATCGGCCCATTAAGGGCTCACCTAGATCCAAAAACGTCAATTTTCATACACTTGGTCTACTGCGCATGCGTAGAATGACGTAAGTTCCACGTGCCGTCCACCCCGTCGGATGCGCCTTCACGAATGCTTCACATGGATACCATAGGACTCCATAGGACCACGAGTGGCCCACCTAGACCCCAAAACGTCTATTTCCATACCCTTTTCCCACAATTCCTGTCTGCGCATGCGCAGAATGATGACAACGCCCAAGCCACTAGTCCAGTCAGATGCCCCCTCACATAGGCTACACATTGATACCTCATACGACTCCATCGGACCATTAGGGGCTCCCCTAGGTCCCAAAACGTTTATTTCCATACCCTTTGTCCACCACGCTATTTCAACCCATCAGATATCACCTCACATAAGCTTTACAATGATACCTCATACGACCCAATCGGATCATCCATACCCCATACAGGCATTTTCTCGTATAGATTTGATATGCAAATGTTCGAATCAGGGAAGATAACCCGGCATTTGCCAAAAACCACAAAAGTGCATCAAGAGTTACCTCCCTTTTGCGGGGAGCTCTCTTGAGCTGGTGGCGCCCCCTGTCAGATGCTTTAGGGAAATCAAGAGTTACCCCTCAAGTTTAAGTGCAAAGAGGGCAATGCGACTGTTTTCACGCTTTCTATACTACTAACACTATTACAACCGGTAGCGGAAAGTGGATAGCTCATTCATCACACCGCCAAGTAATAGCTCGACTGAGGTGTTCCCACAAACACTTAGCCTATTATGTCCCGCAGCTGTCGCATCCCTTGAATTTCCACGGGCTTTGCAAGTGTGGCCTAGTGGATATACAATTACAACACATATAAGGGTAGTGGGAAGAGGTGCCGACATACTGACTGCGTCACATGACTTCACAGAATAGTCTTCTGTTTAACCTATTCTAAAGCACATACCAAGAATCTAACGATTCGTGATATATGTTGTATCTCAGGTACGCTTTTATTGTACCTGTTCATGTGGCAACTTGGATGATATGACCACACGGCCCCTAGCACCGGCATAAGCGGTATTAGATACAAATCTAGAGCTATGATGGAAATGCTCTGACAACTCGTATACTGGTAATTGGGGAGCTCTTTCGCTGTGACAACTCGTACATTGGAGATTGGTGAGCTGTATCGTCGTCAGATGTAGATGACGGCATTTAACACAAAAGACCAGTCTGTAAGGCCCGATGTCGACCCAGCATCAACTTCCCACAGGTGCCAACATATATCAAAGACCAAAAGGTCTGTACAGGGGGCGGGCCTCGGGGACGAAACGTCCACCAGCAGAATCTCGCCATATACAGGAAAAAATTACAACACATATAAGGGTAGTGGGAAGAGGTACCGACATACTGACTGCGTCACTGACACTTGGTACAACGCGCAACTTGACACGGTGTGGTACGAAGTCGTGTACGAAGGCAACACATATTATTTCACTTTTCGTGAAGGCCAGTGCCACAAACCAAATATATTCAACCAGTGGTTGTGTAACCTAATCAAGAGCCGGAGCCCGAGCCCGAGGGGAGTTGTAGGGGGAGAACAAAGACTCTCAGCCGAAGGGTCACCCGGGAAAAGAAAACGTCGTGATATAATAGACGTATTGTTGACAGCGACGATAAACCATATCCACTCATTCACTTCACCTTGAAAGTTAATTCTTCTCGTTCTGAACAAGAACTTCAAAGTATGCAGTTTGTCTCTTCTCTGACCTTTCGCCGTATTAACAAAGCAATTGGTGATATCATAGAAGCATTGAATATATCAGCAAAAATTTAATGGTATCATCAACTGCTGAATAAATAGTAAGACGCCTACGCCAGTTCCATTTTTGCAATTTTTCACATCTTTCTAGAAATATGAGAAACCTTTGTTTTGATAATGTCGCTTCCGATACATCCAACTTAACAAGTAAGTAGTATAGGAAAGACCATGCAGATAACGAAACCGAAGGGTGCCCTACCGCAACCTTGAGCATTTTTGTAAAACACCGTGTCTCCATGGCAACCACAGGACAAAATAACTAATATTATAGGAATGTGAATGAATTGATCAATATCTGAATATTTTCTTTACCCTTGACTCTAGAGAGATTAAACTTGTCACACTATATCTATGAGCCAAGCTCTACCCGACAATGCAAAAATATTCAAGATGGCCGTCATGGTGACGTCACAGTGACATCATTTTCCAAAATAAATGCATTTTTTTTGCCGAATATTTGGACAGATTTTTTTTTTTATTCATGCAAATTTCTCCGCATTAACTGACGAATAAATTGGTCGATTTTTCGGTCGGGTTTGCCGATTTTTTTTATATATGCAATTTCTTCGCAAAAACTGCATGAGAAATTTGTAAATATTAATATGATAGTTTTTGCTCACTTTTCATCGCGGAAAAGCAGAGATTTTGAAAAAAATATGACAAAAACGTAACTTTTCTGGTCGTGGCCGCCATCTTGAATTTACACATGATCCGCTGCTCAAATAGGCTCAAAATGGCCCCAATATGATAATCTATCAAGTCAAGGAGTTTCAGCTCTCCATTTGTTGTCGTTCCGAAGATAGCGCAGAAAGTTTGGTAGGGGGGGGGGGGCATTTCGCCCCCTCCCCCCCAGGTAGGGTTAAACAAACATAAGACTTTTTATTTATTGTACATACATTTTTTCACGACTTATCCTTTTATGAAAGACCCAAATACGGGCCTTTATACCAATAGTTATTCTGCTGATTTCATATTTTTTGATGATTTCATATTATTTTCTTTTATCATAATTTATTGTAAGTATTGTGAATTATAAACATTTTTTATTACTCGTAGCTTCGAAAACAAGAACAGCATCGAATGACTTAGGCCTATCTTGGTTTGGGATTTGTTTCTGATTTTACCAATGGACATTATTCGCTTCCAAGTAAGGCGTGTGACATATTCAGTAAGTTTTAACTATTTATCATTGTACGAAAATGTAAAATACAAGCGTCTAGTCCGTCATTCGGTATTCAGCCGTCGTCCATTAAAGAATTTCGGCGTCCATAATCCAAAGACCTTATTCATATATATATATATATAATAGCATTAGCGCCAAATTAAAAGAATAAATCATAGCATATACATAAAACTAGACTAAATTCCTGCAAGAGATTAGCGGTCAACAATTTTTAATTGCCAGCAAGACATCATGATGTTCCTACAATATCAAATCCCCATCGCTGATCAGTATTCTTAATCCATATAATTTTATTTATAAAGTCGGTATCTAGAGTATGATGTATCTGTCACGCTTTGATTGTGCCTGTTCATATGAACACCTTGGGGATCTTGAAATACATAGGTTCAAACGGCCCCTAGACCCGGATTCAGCGGAATTAGTCACGTCACGAAACGTGCCGCCATAGATCTTGCAAGCTACGCTGCTATCAGCATGCGACATGTATCGCCAAATTTGATACATTTTGAGCGGAGGCGCTTGACGATATAGCCCTGTTTTATAAGTTTCTACAGTAATGTTTTGTGATGTTGATTATAATCGTCACATTTAACGCAGGATCTAGCAAATGTTACTATACGAGATATGCATACGCCATATGCAGGTCCCTCTGGTCTGTCTAGATAGGGATAGTTTACGATGTCGAAATTGTAATCATCTCTTTTGTCGTAAAGTCGACGAGAGAGAAGGCCCGCTTCATTTATATATAGATATAGGTCTAAATAAGATGTGCCGTTAGGGCCAACTGTAGTTTCCTTCAAATCCATTGAAGGTGGATATATATCCTTCACTGCGTCGTTTATATAGCGATTATGCACAGCAATCAGATCGTCTATATAGCATTTGGTGAATGAGAAGGAACGGACGTTGAAATGATCAATTCTTGAAAGGGGTAAAATTGTTAACATGGCCCTTTCTTACTTCTGACCCTCACAAAACTCACAAATGACTATCGGATGGATTTGCACAGCCATCGTATCATCGCTGCTCATTGATTCTGTGCGCATTATTCATATCTCCAGTAGAATCATATGACTGACATACGGACACGCCATAAGCATCAGAAATTCTCGCATAGTGATATTTCTGAAGGCGGTACCTTCAAAATATCATCGACCTGTTGGGTGCGGGTTCCTGGGCATGTATGTGCGTCATGAATAGTTCGTTTTGGAAAAAAGAGTAGTACACTACTGTGCCGTGATTGCTTCATTAACAAGCAGCTCAAGTGATAGGCATGAATAGTAACTGAACCAATATAACGAAATGTAATGTATGTAAGTGACTAGGGGCCTTTTCGAGCGGGGGAAATCTGTTCGTCCCTGTCCCGTAGCGATTCTTTCCCGGCTATAGAACATTGAGAGCTAACACTTTGGGGAGATTCAGCTTGTCCTGTCAACATCATTTAGCTTACTTGCAAACCATTCCCAGCAAGGTAACATGAGTAAACCTGCGATGGTGGCATAGAGGTGTGCAGTAAATGTTTACTTCAAAAATATATTTATTGTAGAAAACTGCTTTAATAAGAAATTGAAAATAAAAAATCAGTCCAAAACATCTGCAGAAAAAGAAATTTATTAAATAAATTTTGCTTCTGCTTACTTGTACGGGTAGCGTTTGCCTCCATAACGGTTAATCAACAGAACCAAAATGATACCATAAGAATTTGAGATTCCGGAATGTCCAATCTAATTAAAAATTAAATCCTGTCTGTTCTCCCATTTGGATATATCGCTTGAAGGATCTAACCGGCTCGCAGTAATACGGGTGGCAACCAATCCCGAGATCTCTTCATAGTGCTTTGAAGGGAACACAATATTAGGGATATTTTGGTTGGCTCAGCCGAACCAGGCGCCATGCTGTTGAGGTATATTCTGATGTTGCCACATTCCCGCCAGGTTGGTACCATAAGGCGGGGTAGAATTATGGACTGAGCCTTGGCATAAACCTTGGTTTGAAGCAGAGACCATGACCCTATCCTCCCTCCCCGACTGCAAGTAAAGTAGTTAAAATGCAGCCTATTAATTGTCATCAGACTATTAAATAGTCGTGCCCTGGACGCTCTGAACACCAAATTCAATTGAAAGCAGTAAGATCATACATAGCGACATATACGAATGAGGAGCATTGATAGGATATTAATTTATTAAGATTGCCGGAATGTCTGGTTTGGGATGGGGCGTGAGATTTTGCCCCTTCATTTCACTTTATGTGCAATTCTCCCTGGTGCTCCAGAATGAAGAAACATTATTAAGAGTTGACATTTTGGACGTTATAGCGTATGGGTGTACCGTTAAGCTTATTCGAATAATCCTCTGAACAAAGCTGCATGGGAGGGTGCAGCAAAAATGGTATCTTATGGGTGCAACAAAAAAGGTATATCTTGGCCATTTTTCTATATTTTTTTTGTGACGCCTTGAACTGTGAGAGAAACATGAAAAATCATGATTATAAGACGATTCCATATAAGTAGTATATAAAACACATATCTTACAACATTTCACCCGGATGTAGAGGTCATTTGTGGCGGTCACGTGGCGGTTGGGGAGGTCAAGTGCAGTATAGTTCCGGCAGGATCACCAAAAGCTACCTCCAACACAGGAGAGTTCCCATTGTTGGAGGGGATGTATTCAGAATGTATTCATCCGCGGTGATGCGGTCTGGCAGTGGTTTTGGCGGTGATTCGGTCTCGGAAAAAAGCTTCCGCGGAGAAAAAGTAGTCCCTAGATAAATGGTCCGATTGGGTCGAGTGAGGTATCAAAGTGAAGCTTATGTGAAGGGGCATCTAATGGGCTGGGTGTGGGGTTGAAATATCGGCATTCTGCGCATGCGCGGTGGCCCAAGGGTATGGAAATAAACGTTTTGGGATGTAGGGGAGCCCCTAATGGTCCAATGGGGTCGAGTGAGGTATCAAAGTGAAGCTTATGTGAAGGGGCATGTGATGGGCTGGGTGTGGGGTTGAACTATCGGCATTCTGCGCATGCGCGGTGGCCCAAGGGTATCCTTCCTGCCTGCCTACCCGATCACTGCCTGTGTGTAGTAATCTGCCTGACCAGTATCATTGACCAGTATCACTCAGTAACACCAATCAACGCCTTACACGTATGTAATATAAATTATTTTTTAATAATATCTATGCTAGGAAATCCCCCTCCCCCCATCGGAATTTTTCTTTCAGCTTAGGTCTTTAGGAGAACGTGTCACAGTGAAAAAAGACATCACAGTTATTTCCCTATATTATGGAAACTTTTAGCGGCCAATTTTAGTATCTATAGGTAGGCATTTATATATTGGCAGAATTTTCTCGTGTAACTCAAACATCCTCCACATGGATCAGCTGTTTTTATGTCAACAAAACACCTCTATTTTTAGTTTCATTCGCGCTATTGCATGGACGTCCACTGCCGGTTTTGGACCATTTATAAATGCAAATTTCACGTATTTTCTCAAGCAGCTCATGAAATATAAAGCTCGAGTAATTCTCCACATATGCAGTCAGTCCGGTTTTTTTTCCCAGCAACTTGACAAGGAACACGGAATGGGACACCGTACATTTGTTCTACGTTACACATTCCCGCTACATCATGAAATATCCGTACACCATCTCTATCTCTCTTACCCGTACGTCTCAATTTATCTCAAACTGTTCACAATACATTCTAGAATAATATGATGCACGAATTTAAGAGTTTTGTGTAACAAAATGGCGCCTAGGGTGACAATTGGCACCATTCCCCCGGATAATCGCACCTTTCAAACCATAGCGCCATCTGAACATTATGACGCAAGGGAGACAACTCGGACTAGGCCATGTTGTATTGGACCAAAACTATTGCCACTGTATTTTTGTGATTGTATGTTACATTTGTTATGTACCTGTTCATCTTGAGTGTTTGTACAATAAAATTCAATTTAGGCCAAGTCTTTCGTAGGTCCTTATTCGCACATGGTCATTTTGGAGGGTGTGTGTGTGGAGGGGTGTTTGGGTAGAGAGGGACCGCTATGGGTCCGAATGGGTCGTGGGAGGTGTCATGTTGTAGCTCTCGAGGAAAAAAAAAATAAATGAATAAAAAAAAAATATAAAAAAAAATAAAAATCGGCGAGTAGTAGACAAAGGGAAAATTGGGAAGTACTGACCATGCCCCAGAATACTTCAAGGTGATATGCATATCACAGCCTTAAGGCCTATGTAAGATTCCAACATGGCGGCTAAGGTTAAAATGGCGGCTAGGTCGCCATGTTGGAATTCAACATGGCGGCTACGGTTAAAATGGCGGCTAGTCCGCCATGTTGGGTGGGTGTATAGGGCCATACGGGGTGGACATGTTGGAGTCTAGGTGAGTCCTTAATGGTCCAATGGGGTCGAGTGAGGTCTTATTTTGAAGCTCTCGTGGAGGAGCACTTGACTACACTAATGGTTCGTTCGTGTTCAATAGTCTGCGCATGCGCAGACTGGGCTGTAGTATAGAAAGCAGGCATTTCGGGGGGTATGTGGGTGTGTGTTTGGGTTAGAGATGGGCTATTCACGGTTCGAATGGGCCGTGTGATGTATCCATGTGAAGCCTATGTAAGGGAGCCTCTGATGGCGTGGGGTTGAAATATCGTCATTCTGCGCATGCGCAGCCTGACCGTAGTATGGAAATAGACGTTTTTGGGGTCTAGCCGAGCCCCTCATGGGCCTATTGGGTCGAGTGAGGTATCCATGTGAAGGCTAGATGTGGGGGCTAGACTAATTATATATTCTGTATTATACAATCGGATAGCGGTTGTCGTGAATAACAACAAGTTCAGCAATGTTTATATAGTTTATTACCCCCAATGTTACATCATACCCAGGCTGGGGGAGCCGCCCTGGATATGTTTAGTATGTTAACAGCAAAACAAATTGAAATATCAAACACCATGTTTTATTATTTAACGCACCGTCACATTAGGTACAAGTGTTTACTGAGCTCAAGTCAACGATCAGCATGTAGACATAGAGAGTATGTGCGGCATGTTATGGTATTCATCAGTGCGCGGGTGACGCATTTGACCGATGGCGGTGGTCGGTCAGCTTGGTCAGGAAAAACGTGATATTGGTTACCCTCTCTACCACCCATTGTACGTTGGGGCGTTGACGATGTGCCCATCTCAAGGGTTCCACGGTGTCCAGTATCTCCAGCATCGTATCTAGTGACCTCCGGTTAATGATGGTGAACGGCTGGTCAGACACATAGATATTATTGCCGGGATAATAATACCGTAACTGGCCCGTCTTTTTGTGACGTAAGATGTACCCGAAAGCGACATTCAATTTGAAGGCCGTAGTTTGATCTTTGAAGATGGCTTCCACGTAGCTGCGTAGACGAGTGCGGTTGGTCAGTGGAAAATTGTAAATATCTTGAATAGGGCCATGAGGGTGGAAACAGTGCCGTGTCATGGACAAATGGCGCCGATCGATGTCACTCACTGGATGGTTGTCCTGTAAGAGATCGCCCAGAAAATGCTCGATTTTGTCAGGCGTATGACTCGAAACCGTAACGCTGGGGTCCGGCTGGATATCCAGACTCTTCTGAACTGTGGGTATAGGCGGGCTCTCCTTCATCGTATCCCCAGTGGCGTTCGTCTCCCCGGGCTTATCTTCACTGGGTCTGACCTTCCGCGGCTCCTCTTCAGTAGGAAGTTGTCGCTCAAACCGTAGAGACGGACCATGAATTAAACGCTGATGCAGTCTTAACTGACTGCGTCGTTTGAAGAGTTGACCACAATCCTCGCATGGACGCTTGCGTCGCCCATGAATTGAACGTTCGTGGCGCAGTAACTGATCCTCCCGATTAAATGACCCTGCGCAGGTTATACAAGTATACCGTGCGCCGTTGTGGGTGGAGGCCTCGTGGCGTCGTAAATCTTCTGGGCGAGTAAACTGCTTCTGGCAAGTTGTGCAAATGAACATCTTGGTGGTTGACAGAGTGTCTGATGAAACGGCCATGCCGCTTCCCTTTTATAGCACGCTAGCTGGTGATCTATTTTTAGCACACTCTACCCCCAGGGGGCTGTTCACAGCATCTGTGACGTCATCAGTACGAGTAGTAGCGAAAGTGAGCATTTTTTAGCAGTGAAGGATGTTACTTGGTGTAGACATGGACCATCCGCGGTGCGAATGCGTCATGGGAGGTGTCATGTTGTAGCTCTCAGGGTGTAGACCCCAATTTTAGGGATATCCACAGCATCTGTGACGTCATTGGTGACGTCATCAGTACGATTAGTAGCGAAAGTGGGCATTTGTTAGCAGTGAAGGATGTTACTTGGTGTAGACATGGACCATCCGCGGTGCGAATGCGTCGTGTGAGGTGTCATCTTGTAGCAACGCCCACCAACGCCATTCTTAATGCTTCAACACCCTGGTGAAATAGCTCAGAAGCTCTGATATTCCATGGAATTGTCAATAATTCTTCGAAATGCAGTGACGCCCGTCAACGCCCGTCGCTACACCTTAACACTCTAACATAACGCCATGATATAGACCGAAGAGAGAACAACAACAGCAACAACAACAACAAGGATGACACATGAGAGAAAAACAGCAACAAGAAGTTTTTTCATATAGTTTATTCCCCCCAATGTTACATCATACACACGCTGGGGGAGCCGCGTCGGGTATATTTACAATTCAAGAAGATTCTTATCCAATCAGAGGCCACCATTTGCATCTGTCATATTCCTTCCTGCCCGTTAGATGTATTCTCGGCTACTCTTGTCCAGTCAGAAGTCTCCATTTCAGAAAGTTCCATCTTCGGCCATGTTCGCTCTGAACCGTTTGTTCTAATCGTCATCGGGCAGACCAGGATACCGTTGAGGAAACATATCCTCAGATAGTTGTTTGCGCATTCTGAGTATCTATCAGTGCATGGGTGAATACTTTCAGCCGATGGGGGTGGTGGGTCAGTTTAACCACGAAGAACGTAACATTGGTGACCCTCTCCACTATCCACTTGGTGTTGGGACGCTGTGCATAGGCCCATTCCAAGGGATCCACAGTGTCCAGTTGGGCCAGCATCGTCTCTAGCGACGCCCGATTGGTGATTGTGAAAGGATGGTCGTACATTGGGTTGATGGCACTGGAATAGAAATAGCACAATTCACGCGTCATCTTATGGCATAAGATGTACCCAAATGCTACATTTAATGTTAAGGACGTAGGTTGGTCATTGAAGATGGCTTCCACGTAGCTGCGTAGACGGGCGAGGTCGGTCAGTCGGAAATTGTACAAGTCCAATATAGGGCGATGACGGTGGAAGCAGTGTCGGATCATGGACCAATGGCGTCGATACATCTCACTCACTGGATGATCTTCGGGTAAGAGATCGCTGGGAACATCCACTGCATCTTCCAGAAAATGTTCGTTGTTGTCAGGCGTATGACTGGAAACATGCTAGGGACCGGCTGGATATCTAGGCTCTTCTGAGCTGTGGGTATAGGCGGGCTCTCCGTGATCGCTTCACCAGTGGCATTCTCCTCCCCGGGTTCATCTTCAGAGGATTTGTCCCTCCTGGGTGCCTCTTCAGTGGGAAGTTGTACCTCATACCGTGGTGACGGACCATGAATCAAACGCTCATGCCGTTTTAACTGACTGGGTCGTTTGAAGAGTTGACCACATTCTTCGCATGGACGCTTGGGTGGCCCATGAATTGAACATTCATGGCGCTGTTAATGATCAGGGCGCTGAAACGACAGTGTAGGCCTACATATCGTACAGCTATACCGGGCGGTTCCATCGTGCTTGGTAGCCTCATGGCGGCGCAAGTCGTGCCGGCGAGTGAATGATTTCGAGCACGTAGTACAAGTGAACATCTTGGTGGTTGACAGAGTGTCTGATGAAACGGCCGGGCCGTTTCCTTTTTATAGCAAGCTAGCTGTTGATCTATTTTTAGCACAATCAGTTCAACTTGGACGTCAGCGACAAGAACTCGGATGTAGGCGCGCCCGTCTGCGACAAGAACCCGGATGTAGGCACGGACGTCAAACAGGTGCACGCTTCTGTGGTGCACCATGTACCCTAGGATTTTCACGAATGTTCCACCATCCCGGCCTTCTATCAGGCCCAGGTCAGAAGCTCTCATGGCCTGCATGTGAATGGTCAGTCATATTGTGCGTATGCATGTGTGCGTCACTGTGTATGCATCTGTGTGTGCGTGTGTGTGTGTAGGTGTGTATGTGTGTATGCGTCTGTGTGTATGTATCTGTGTGTATGTGGGTGTATGTGTCTGTGTGTATACGTTTGTGTGCGTGTGTGTGTGTGTGTGTGTATGTGCTTGTGTGTGTATGCGTGTGTGTGGGCTTGCGTGCGTGTGTGTGTGTGTGTGTGTGTGTATACATGTGTGTGTATGCGTCTGTGTGTGCTTGCGAGAGTGTGTATGCGTGTGTGTATGCGTGCGTGTGTGTGCGTATGTTTGTGTGTGTGTACGCGAGTGCGTGTATGCGTGTGTGTGTATGTGTGTGCGTGTGTGTATGCGTGTATGTGTGTATGCGTGATGTGGCGGTGATTACGAGCTTGGTAGGATTCTAGATTAACCTGGGAATGATGGGCAGTTCCATTTGGACCAATCAGCGGTCGAGAAAAAGAACCAATCAGCGGTCAAACAATGAGCCAATCGATAAGCACCGGATTTTTCCATATCTCGGGGACTTGGGGTCCCTACGGTAGTCTTTCGACGCGGTCCGCAGATTAGCCGCCATTAGCCGCCATTGTGGGGAAAAACCCCAGACAAACACAAACAAGTCTGGGTCACGCCTCACGTCCAAAGGTCACGCCTCATTCACCCAAACCGGAAGTGACGTCATATGCAAATTTCTGAGGTCAAATGTCAATAAGGCTCGATTTAACGGGACACTGGCCTTATTGACCATTGACCAACTGTGAGGTCACTTCCGCTTCCGTTCACGTGACCGGAACTGACCTTTGACCCCGGCGCGCGCGGTGTAAAGTTAGCCGCCATGTTGGAATCTTACATAGGCCTTAAGGCTGTGATATGCATATCACCTTGAAGTATTCTGGGGCATGGTCAGTACTTCTCAATTTTCCCTTTGTCTACTACTCGCCGATTTTTTTATTTTTTTTACTTTTTTTATTTTTCTTTATTCGTTTATTTATTTTTTTCCTCGAGAACTACACCATGACACCTCCCACGACCCATTCGGACCCATAGCGGTCCCTCTCTACCAAAACACCCCTCCACACACACACCCTCCAAAATGACCATGTGCGAATAAGGACCTACGAGAGACTTGGCCTAAATTGAATTTTATTGTACAAACACTCAAGATGAGCAGGTACATAACAAATGTAACATACAATCACAAAAATACAGTGGCAATAGTTTTGGTCCAATACAACATGGCCTAGTCCGAGTTGTCTCCCTTGCGTCATAATGTTCAGTTGGCGCTATGGTTTGAAAGGTGCGATTATCCGGGGGAATGATGCCAATTGTCACCCTAGGCGCCATTTTGTTACACAAAACTCTTAAATTCGTGCATCATATTATTCTAGAATGTATTGTGAACAGTTTGAGATAAATTGAGACGTACGGGTAAGAGAGATAGAGATGGTGTATGGATATTTCATGATGTAGCGGGAATGTGTAACGTAGAACAAATGTACGGTGTCCCATTCCGTGTTCCTTGTCAAGTTGCTGGGAAAATATGCCGGACTGACTGCATATGTGGAGAATTACTCGAGCTTTATATTTCATGAGCTGCTTGAGAAAATACGTGAAATTTGCATTTATAAATGGTCCAAAACCGGCAGTGGACGTCCATGCAATCGCGCGAATGAAACTAAAAATAGAGGTGTTTTGTTGACATAAAAACAGCTGATCCATGTGGAGGATGTTTGAGTTACACGAGAAAATTCTGCCAATATATAAATGCCTACCTATAGATACTAAAATTGGCCGCTAAAAGTTTCCATAATATAGGGAAATAACTGTGATGTCTTTTTTCACTGTAACACGTTCTCCTAAAGACCTAAGCTGAAAGAAAAATTCCGAGGGGGGGGAGGGGGATTTCCTAGCATAGATATTATTAAAAAATAATTTATATTACATACGTGTAAGGCGTTGATTGGTGTTACTGAGTGATACTGGTCAATGATACTGGTCAGGCAGATTACTACACACAGGCAGTGATCGGGTAGGCAGGCAGGCAGGATACCCTTGGGCCACCGCGCATGCGCAGAATGCCGATAGTTCAACCCCACACCCAGCCCATCACATGCCCCTTCACATAAGCTTCACTTTGATACCTCACTCGACCCCATTGGACCATTAGGGGCTCCCCTACATCCCAAAACGTCTATTTCCATACCCTTGGGCCACCGCGCATGCGCAGAATGCCGATATTTCAACCCCACATCCAGCCCATTAGATGTCCCTGCACATAAGCTTCACTTTGATACCTCACACGACCCAATCGGACCATTTTATCTAGGGACTACTTTTTCTCCGCCGAAGCTTTTTTCCGAGACCGAATCACCGCCAAAACCACTGCCAGACAGCATCACCGCGGAGAAATACATTCTGAATACATCCCCTCCAACAATTGGAACTCTCCTGTGTTGGAGGTAGCTTTTGGTGATCCTGCCGGAACTATACTGCACTTGACCTCCCCAACCGCCACGTGACCGCCACAAATGACCTCTACATCCGGGTGAAATGTTGTAAGATATGTGTTTTATATACTACTCATATAGCCGCCGTTTTAAATTTGACCATCTAATCAACATCTTAGGATATATAAATGGATTTTAGACGGGCGTACGATGCTAACGCAATGGCAAGAGATCTGTCAGTGTTTGATAGATTTGCACATTGAGTTAAGAATAAAGCCTTGAACTGTAAGAGCAACAAGAAAAGGTATGATTTTCGTATGATCCCATATGACTGCCATTTCGAATTTGACTATCAAATGTGGACCTTAGGGATAAATAAATAGATTCAAAATGGGCGCAAGATGCTAGGATATGGAAAGAGATCGATCGGGTTTGGAAAATTGGCACAATGAGCTAAGAATAAAACTTTGAACTCTAAGAGAAACAAGAAAAAGTGTGATTTTCACATGACCCCATATGGCGGCCATTTTGCATTTGAGCATCAGATCAAGATCTTCGGGATATATAAATAGACTCAAGACAGGTGTAAGATGCTAGGCAATGGTAAGAGATCTCTCAGTTTTTGGTAAGATTGCACAATGAAAAAGTCTGATTTTCGTATGATCCAATGGCCGCGATTTTTGAATTGACCATCAAATGTGGACCTTAGGGATAAATAAATAGATTCAAGACGGGCGTAAGATGTTAGGTTATGGTATTAAGAGATCTATCGGGTTTGAAAAATTTGCACATTAAGCTAAGAATAAATCTTCGAACTATAAGAGCAACAAGAAAAAGTATGATTTTCAGATGACCCCATATGGCCGCCATTTTGCATTTGACCATCAAATCAATATCTTCGGGATATTTATTCAAGGTAAGAGATCTCTCAGTTTTTGATAAATTTGCACAATGAGCTAAGAATAAAGACTTGATCTATAAGAGCAACAAGAAAATCTATGATTTTCACATGACCCTATATGACCACCATTTTGCATTTGGCCATCAAACCAAGATCTTAGGTACATATAACTGGACTTAAGACGGACGAAAGATGTTAGGCTATTGTAAGAGATATCTTTAGTTTTCATAAATTTACACAATGAGCTACATGTAAGAACTGTGAGAGAAACATGAAAAAATCTTGATTTTAAGACGACTCCATATAGCCGCCATTTTGAATTTGACTATTTAATCAACATTTTAGGGATATATAAACAGATTCAAGACGGGAGTAAAATGCTAGGCTATGGGAACACATCTATCAGTTTTTGATAAATTTGCACACTGAGCTAAGAATAATGTCTTGAACCGTAAGAGCAACAAGAAAAAGTAGGATTTTCATATGATCCCATATGGCCGCCATTTCGAATTTGACCATCAAATGTGGACCTTAGGGATATATAAATAGACTCAAGATGGGCGTAAGATATTAGGCTATGACAAGAGATCTAACGGGTTTGAAAAATTTTCATGAGGAACTAGAATGATGCTTTGAGCTATAAGAGCAATTTGAAGAAGTGGGATTTTCAGATGATCCCCGTATGGCCACCATTTTTGAATTTGACCATCAAAGCTTGTTCTTAGGGATATGTAAATAGATTGAAGATGGTTGTAATATTTTAGGTTATGCATACAGATAAAGGATATGTGACAACAATACGGGAATAACTCCCTTGTGTGTGATGGTAATCATGCTTATTTTTTTCAATTCAAAACCTGCCAAATCAGACTTTCGCTAGAAGTTTACACACTGAAATATCAACCCCGAAAAAATTGCTATGTTCCGTTTGCATAAAAATGGAGATACATGTACATGTATGATTGATCAAAATATGACACCTCAAACCAAAATAATGTTGTCACACAATATATTAGGAAGTGTGTTTATTGGAAAGAACCACGAATTATTTTGGTTTCAGGTGTCAAATTTTTGCTACAGGATAAAACCCTTCATGAAAATGCCCCACAATACCAGAATAAGCCCGGGAGCACATTTTGATCAATCATATCTTCATTTTTATGCAACGGGGCATCTCAGTTTTTTTAAGGAGATATTTCAGTATGTAAGCCTCAAGAAAAACCTTATATGGTAGGTTTTGGAGTGGAAAAAACGGCTTTATTACCATCACACACAAAGGAATTTTTTATGTAAACGTCATATATCCTTTGCTCAGTAAGCTAAGACTGATGCCTATCACAAACAATCTGAAAAAGTGCAATTCGGTTAGAGATCGAAATCGCGAAAAATGTGTTTTTATATTTAATAACTGTTTCATGGTATAAGTTTAAACAGGTACTGAGCAATTGTGTGCAGTATACCAGGATGGATTACCGTATCATAAAGCCTGAATTTTGTAGATTAGCAAACCATAAAACAAATGACTTTTGTCCGAATTTGTTCAAAACTGACCAATATGTCCGAAAAAACTTAATTTTGATATGGGAATCCGCCCCTACGTTGTAGGGCATGCTATTCTGCAGATATCTAGTTTTGTTGCCAACTTCTAACAAAAAATGTCATGCTAAGTGTTGCTTTTTTTGTCCACGGGGTCGGCCGACTATCAGTCGTTTAGAGTTATAGTACATTGATAAATGCATGACACTGGGCTGAATTTGTGGATAATTAAAAGATATTAAACATGTGTTTGGTTAATACCGTTGTTAAACGAAAGTAGACATTCAAGCAGTTTCGCGTATTTGTCAATGTACCGGTACCTATTTTTATTGCAATTTTGTTTATCTCAAATTATCGCAACATTTGGATCCATACTTCATGTGAGCATCACGAAACAAATGATATACCCAATTTGCAGGAAAACAATAGGTCTAGACTCCGGATATAAATACTTGGACATATACCCGGACAATGGATCATTTCATGACAATAGATCTTTGCATGGCAATATGTCTGCACACATGACAATAGATCCTTACATGAAGTACCGACCCTACATTGTATGAAGGTCTGCACAATAGATCCTCCCATGAGAACAGATCCTTACATTACAATGGATCCTTACATGACAATAGATTCTTACATGACAATAGATCCTCACCGTTAATTGTATGGCGCTCTGCACAATAGATCCTTACATGAAATATCGACCCTTTATTGTTCGGATAAACTCACCTTGATGGTACGAATAAACTCAACCAAATGACGAGGCAGAAGATATTGCTTCAAAAACACACAGTTTATTATGAACCGACATTAAATCTTTAAAAAAAATCGAATCCCAGTACATGTATATGATTACTATAATCAGTTATTTTTTGGACTTACAGAAATATGATAGATTACCATGCACCCTCGACTCACTGATTTACAATGTGAAATATATACTACGCATTGGTTCCCTGTAAGCTATGTGAGGGATTAAAGTTATAATACACTGAATTGAATTGAATTAAACTTGTTCGTTTGTAAAAGGAAAGAATGTGCGATGATAAGGGTCCGTTTTCCTATGTTTCTCTTCAGGACAATATGTCCTACCTGAGGTACAATTCCGGTAAAATGTCCCAGTTAGGTTTTTAGCTAGGAGTCAGCTATTTCTTCCAACCGGACATTCTTTCCTTTGACGGCATCTCTAGTTCACCGGTGAAATCACTCAACTTCACTTGCATACAAAATTTGGACTAGACAGTAAAAGCATTTTTATGAAATCAACGTCAAAATATTCAAATAGAAGATAGCTCTTGGTCGGCATTTTTGATTTTCCATTGAGATTTTCCCCTTTTAGTTATCTCGGTGGAACAGCTATTAATGAAGTAATGTTTGACTATATACAATACACTCGTACGTCAAAGATGAAATATCTTATTTGTATAGACACTGTTCTTGCCTTTAAAACTGAACCATCTAGAGTAATTATACTTCCTACTTCAACAATGGATACGACTGATATCAATATCATGCATGTTCTAAACAAGGTCAGTTCCAACACAGCCAGAAAAAGGTGATCACCCTAAAATGGTAATGACAGCATCACCCCAAAAAGGTGATGAGTTATAGCCATTACCCTTTTCCACCGTCGCCTTAAAAGGGTGATGGCTATCGCCTTGGTGATTATCATTACCCTAAAAGGGTGACGACATTAGCCATCACTCTTTTTCATCCCCTTTAAAGGGTGATGAACAGGCATCATTACCATAGAAAGGTGATGGGTCATCACCCCTTTTCTGGCTGTGAGGAGCCTGTGAGAAATCAACGGTTTCAGCAGAGTGTATAACAAACTGATCTACACAATGACCATCATTTCTTCGTGATATGTGTAATTAATCATGTTTAAATAACTTCTTAATTTTCTCTGTATACAAAGCTATAATGCGTGTTCCATTTACCCAGGCTCAGTACATGTAGCATATAGGGTGGCATCATAATTCATCTACGTTCTCGCGCACAAAGGTCAATAAGGCCGTGTGAGCTCATAACAGGCGGTCTGTATGTGATGACTAACTATTTTCCCATGGCCAATCAAATTACCGGATGTTTAAGCGTTCACGTCTTTTATGACCTAAAACAGCATTATTAATCTTTTTCATATACTGTATGGCCTATGTATGCAAAAGATCTTGAACTTGATGACATCACTGCGCTGCTTTGTGGGAATAAATGCAGTATAAAACCGTCATCGTTGGACTACGCATTCAGATAGAATCTGGCATTCAGTTGGCATGAATGCACAACGCATCGTGGGACAAAAAGATGGATAAAGCGGCATCAGATTTCACGGCTTTAGAACCTCGATATATGAAATAAATAATATAGGGATTTATACAGAGATAATTGAAAAGTTATCTAATACGAGATATTATATAATACAATACTTGACTTTGGTATTCTTTGCTTCCCAAAAGAAAGGCTGTCATATTAATTAGACAAAATACCACAAGATCATATACGATCACTAGGCTAAACATTTTGTAGAAAAAAACACTAACATCGATTGAATATATATGACACCCCATAACGCAAGTGCGACTCTATAAGTTAAATATTCATTTGTAAAATTTCAAACTACATCGATTGAAAATACAATTATATATAAATACTTTTGGCATGAAATTTAGATGAAACTAAATTGGAGCATGTATGAACATTAATAAAGTTATGTATTCAGTCTGGTAATGTTGAAACAACATTCAATCGAAAAAAACAAAACAAACAAAAAACATACATACACACAAGGACTTTTAAAGGGAAACCCAAATGGCCTGAGCTCACTGTCAATGTTGGGAGAACAAATTGTTCATGATTCTCAGTAAAATTAGCCAGTCATAATATAAAAACATTGATATAATATGCATGTATATACAGAGGATTGATGTTAAATGTAGATAAAACACTATGGGAAAAAATATACGACTATTAATACAGTTAAATATATATGTAGATGCAAAATTTCCCCGAAGAATGTCTCAGAAATATTCATGGATTAGTCCTGAATAGATCAGGTTGCACATCCACAAGTCAATTTCAGAGATTTTACCTGAAATCCATGGATAATTTCCTGAAATTCAGGTATATCATCCATGAATTAAAGCTAAATTACCTGAATTTTAGGGGATTTGACGTACCTGAATAGGGTCGGGAACTTATTGATCAGGGTGATAAATTTGCCTGAATTTCAGAAAATCAATCCTCTCATTCAGTGACCTTTTTTCCTGAAATTCAGGTAATCAGCCCTGAATTCGTGCCAAAATCCCTAAAATAGAGTTGTGGATATACAACCTGATCAGTTCAGAAATATTACCTGAATATTTCTGAGAGTGTATGTACACAAATACTTTCGTGTTAATATTATAACAATCACTGTAAGAACCTATGCGAATCGTGCGTTTTTTTCAGTTCGAAAATAGCCAAAAAAGACCGAATGACTATACATGCAATACCCTCCATAAGATCATATAGGAAACCTAAATGAATCATTACAGAAACTTTGTGATTGGTTGTATTTTCTTCCAAATTTCCTCATAAGCCAATGAATATGGTGGATTTCCATTTGAAAATTTGAATTGAATTTGAACGTTAAAAACATGGAAGCTGCAATGTACACGTATCCCGTAATGAAAATACGAACACTAAATTGAATTATTATGTTAAATGTTCAAACATCACCGACTGTAAAATATATATGTACAACTACGACTGCCGAAGAGCGGCGAATCATATCGAGACTTAGACACAAATTGACAGCAAAATGGTAGACGCCACCTGTCCCTCCTATGGAAAAGAAAGGGAGTTAATCGGTCTATGTACATGATGAATCAACGAAACTTGAAATATAATTTGAGTATTTATGAGGAAATGTAGCATCACAATCAAATATGTTGTTATAGAAAATCTCAGATTGACTGGTTGTTGATCCGTTGTTTTTGGTACAAGCCAATTAAATTAGAGTGCTTTTTTAAGGACAGCTTGTACTAAAGTTTGTCCATTTTAATTAGTCGTCTACTTTGGAGCTTATCAAAAATCAATAGTTAACCCTGCATGAATTTTCTTTTTTGCAGCCCGTATAACAGACTGAACTCTACAAAATCACTATCATTTATCTGTGATATAGATAATATATCACGCTTGAACTAACTTTTTAATTCTCGCTATATAATACTCCAGTACAGTTGTTTATGTACCGGGTCGTCTCAATTACATAGGAAGACGTCATAATGTCTTCATACTCACTGGCTCAAAGATCATTGATGCCGAATACAGTAATAACAGGCGGTCCGTGGGAGTGTCGCTTATATCCCATGCCCAGTGAAATTGCCGAATGATAAACCGCACACACCTCTATGACCGTACTCGGCATTGTTGAACTTTGTGCTGGACAACACGAATACATTATGACGTCTCCCTATGTAATTGAGTCCAGCTACATGAAACAAGTGTACTGGAGTTTAATATGGAGAGAATTACAAAGTTATTTCAATCGTGATATATTATCGATATCACGGAGAAAAGGTAGTCATTTTGTGGAGTTCTGTTTGTTCTACACGATGCAAAAAAGAAAATGTATGCAGAGTTAATTACTGATTATTGACAAGCTCCAAAGTAGACGACTAATTAAAATGGACAGACTATATAGTATACAAATTCCTACCTCCGCAGGTGCAATTGTTTAACCGCAGAAATTGCTCAAACTTATATATGATCTAACTAGGTTACATAACATTATGCCATCCTGCGAAAATTTGTTTGCACGATATACACACGGTTCTTACAATAAAAAGGTAAAATATGCTAAACAGCCTATGTTGTCAATTATTACCGTGATACATGAGGATTAATGCAGAATATATCATCTTTGTCATAGAACTACTTGATTCATTTTGGTTAACGTGATGAAAAATTTATTGTGTAAAACGCTTATAATTGACAGAACATGCTGTTTAGCATAATTTGCCTGTTTATCATAAAAATTGTGTGCATGTCATACAAACAGATTTTCGCATGATGACAAAATAGTATGTATCCTATCCTTCATACAGAATTAAGCAATTCCTGCAATAAAAAAAAGTAAAAAATCAGCAAAAAACTACACCTGCTGAGGAACAGGGGTTCTATCGAAATGACCTTTGAAATGTTTTCATTTGGTCATTTGAATGCATATTAACGGATTTGCCCGGTACTATAGCAAGTAACAGATACAACAAAACCAATAACAGCAAAACAGTTTGAATATCTTAGAATTAAGACATGAAAGTGAACTGAAATTTTAAGCTTCCCTGACACAATGGCATGCATAACTAATGCAAATTTTTACAGAAAGATATTTCAGGGATATCACTTTAGATGAAAAATTTCTTAGAAATTTCTTTTCAGTAGGGACTACAAAACTTACCACATTATATCCTTAAGCCTTACTAGAAAATGTAAAAAAAAACCCATCCAAGATGGCTAACAATATGACGTTACAATGACATCATTTTCGAAACAGGCATTTTCGAGACGATTTTTCGCTCAGATTTTTCGGTCAGATTTTACGAATTTATTTATGTGTTTTCTTCGCAAAAACTGCATAATAAATTAGTAAATAATCATCTGATGTTAAATAAAATAGCTTTTGCGCAATTTTCCTGGCAGAAAAGCCGAACGTTTGAAGAAAATGTGACGAAAACATTACCTTTCTGATAATCCACATGGTCGCCATTTTGAATTTACCCATAATCCTCTGTTCGAGGGGTTATGCAAATAGGCCCACAATGACCCCAATATGATAAGCTACAAAGTCCAGGAGTGTCAGCTCTAAAGTTTTTGTCGTTCCGGAGGTAGAACGTTTGGTAGAGGGGCATGTGCACATAATGCCCCCCACCCGGACCCTCCCCCAGGCCTCGTACGGTTAAAATAACTGGGAAATTCTAGGTGCCTGACAGTTCTAATGTTGACAGCCAAAATTATTTGTGAATAATACTTGGAGAAACAGGAGCTGTAATTTAAACTGAATAGTCCGTCACAACATATCTTTACATACATTTGATTGGTTGACTGTTCTTCTAATTCAATCCCACTGTTAGCCAATGAAAACACGGGCTTTCTTTTCGTACATTTGATTGAAAACCCTAGTCCTTCTTTGACTCCTTGATTGACAACCCTAGTCCTTCTTCGACTCCTTGATGGACAACCTAGTCCTTCTTCGACTCCTTGATTGATAAACCTAGTCCTTCTTTGACTCCTTGATTGACAACCCTAGTCCTTCTTTGAATCCTTCGAACTTTTCAAGGGATACAAATAGGGATTCAGAGCGGAGTTCAGCGGCAAGATGATGAGAGCTACCGTACTCGATTCGTCAGGTCTGAGTGGAGAGTTGACTTGAAATGCTACTACCGACAACAATACCGGAAACCAAGTACAAAAATCTGTGAATATTATAAGACCAAACTTCTTGGCTAAGTCCACTTCATATTTGTCCTTTCTCCCAGAGGCTTCGCCGCTTCTTTTCACGCTAATGTAAATGGCGACATAAGAAACTGTGACAACAATCAGGGCCAGGCAGTTGGGAACAACAAAAAATGCCATGGCATAGTACAAAGCAGGACCGCTGAGATCCTTAAATATGAAGGGTGCACATATCTCAGTCCTACCGTAAAAATCCTCAAGACCGACAGGTAAGAAAGGCAGGAGAGACAAGCATACAATTGTCAACCAACCAATCACAATAGCAATGATAGAACGCTTCCGGTTATTTGGTACTCTTCCAAACGTCGAAATCACTTTCATTGCTCTATCTACAGCTATAAATACAATCATCATCATTGACATTCCATTGGACACCGTCGATAGAACACCAGCCACCTGACATAGAAGACTGCCACGCCAGGTAGGATCTTCGAGGGCATAGTCTCCCAAATACACCAAGTCAGCGCTGGCAATAATGAGGAGGAAGATTCCCATCAGCATATCAGATATACTTAAATTGAAAATCAAAATAGACGGTACTTTACCAAGACCATCACGCAACCGACGCACAATAACTACTATATTCCCAACAAAAGCGGATACGCCTATGATCCATACGAGCGCCTTATGAGCGTGACTGGCCAGGAGATGGTCACATGAGAAGGTTAAGCTTTCCTCTGGAGAACACATATCCACAGTATTGTGATCTACATAGCAACAGAAACGATGATCGTCCGTTAGAAGATGATCCACATCCAATCCCTTGAAAGAGTCAGTTTCTATGTTCTCCAGGGTGTTGTTCGTTATATTCAACACCGCTAACTCAACGAACTTCGAAAGTGCCCCGGGAAATACAACCGTTATTCTATTTACAGCCAAGTCTAACACTTTCAAACTGACCAACCCTGTGAAGAGACCAACGGGAATAGTTCCTATGTCCATATTGCTCATATTCAATATCACCAGACTGGCTAGGTCTGAAAAGACACCGACATCAAGGTGGGAGATGGGATTGAACTGAATCTCCAATATCTTCATTTGGCTAAGATTGGCGAAGGAAGAATTTCCCAATAAACTTAGAGAGTTATGATGTAACCTGAGATGCTGTAAGTTGCGCACACCCCTGAACGAAAGTCCACCTATTTCAGTAACGTTATTATTTGATAAATCAAATATAACAAGGTATTTGAAAGAATGACCTTTCAACACATTTTCCAAAGCGTTGGAGTGTAAGATCAATGTTCGAGCATTCTCTGGAACATTTTCAGGTATGGACGACAAGTTCTTCCCACTGCAGTCCACATGGTATCCCTCACATAGGCAGGAAATCGGACACGTCGTTGCGTTCGGCCCATTAAACTCGCAGAATCGCTCGTCATCCGCCGACTCCGGGCAGTGCACTGTACCATCACAAACCTCGTTCTGTGACAAGCATAAGTTTTCTCTGCAGCGAAAAAGGCCAGGACAGGTGTAATTTTCACAGTCAGCTTCGTCGGACAGGTCAGGGCAATCGACGGTATCATCACAGACACGTATGTATGGGATACAGTATGCGTCTGGACATTTGTACATATTTGGGCAAAGATGCTCCCTACATGACTGATCCGACAAATGTTCACCGTTCCTACAGTACATTAAATGCCCGTAATGATCTCTATCGTATATACAGGTTTTATCACGTGGATAGCAGCGTATATGCTCCAAGTGACATCTCCTTTCTTTATCACCCCCAGGACAGGGTGTATTACCGTTCTTGTATTCTTCTGGTTTTCCATTCTTCACTATCCAGGAAAGGTTAGACTTGCCGAGGTTGAAATCGTACATCTCATCAGGCTGATTCACGTCCGCACAATCTGGAACCATGTCCAATCGCTTCTGGAGTGGGATACATTCCCCAGAGGAGCATCTGAAGTCTCTACACAAGTCACCGTCTATACAATTAAGTTCATCCTTTCCGTCTGGGCAGTCAATGATACCGTCACACCGCTTGTCATCTGGAAGGCAAAATCCCGTAGAGCAACGGAAACAGTCTTCTAACAGACACCCTTTCTCGTCGCTATTATCGCCGCAGTCATCTCGACCGTCGCAGCACAGAGAAACCTGAATGGCTGTTCCACTCTCACACGTGAATATATTATCTCCGTATGAACAGCCATTCTCATCTTCGCCGTACAGACAGTCGTCTTTTTTGTTGCACCGGACAGCTGGGATAACACAAGATCCATCATAACAACGAAACTGATACTCGGGACAGGACATATTTGACATCAGTGTTTCTCTCTTCGGGGTATTTTCTGCCTTTTCAAATACGTTCAATCTACAGATGTACGTAGCGTTTTGGAATTTCTTTGCACAGGGAATCTTCCACCATTTCGTAGAATACTGTGGGTTTCCCACCATCATAGCAACACACCCTTTGTCCAAGTCAGCTAATGGCTGAATTTTATCTGGCGGAAAATCGATAACTGGATATGCTGGTAAACTTGTATTCTTGTACAGATCATCAAATGGATGACTCCAATCTGAATAAATCAAAGGTGATCCGTCGATCAATCTGTAACCGTCTCGAGCCTAAAAAAGAACAACAAAATCTTAGTATTTGAAGCTGGTGAATTGGGACCATACTGCGAGGGACGTTGCTTTGATTCACATAAGGGGATTACCCTTAACACATCAGCAATGTTGACGCACTTTGACAAAGATAACTGATTAATTATAGGAATCATTTATAATTGTCACATTAATTAACATCGGACACGAGGAAATGAGGAATAAACAACTCGCATAAAGTTATCCTTACGGAAATAAAGGACATGGCGCGTCTCAGATAGGAATTTGGCCCCATTAGGTGTGGATTATGGACGCGGATATTCTCTAATGGCCGACGGCTGGATTATGAATGACGGACTAGACGCTTGTAATTATTACAAAACGAAGATATTACCTATGAAACATTTTTTCTCGAATAAGAAGTAGTGTGTTTGTGCATAATAATAGGGCAGCGAAGCAGTGTTTGTGCAAAGTAACGGGACCGTGAAGTACTGTATGTGCGCGATAACAGGGCCGTGAATTAGTGTCTGTGCGCAGTAACATGGCAATGAATGGTGAGCTTGTGCACAATAACAAGTAGTGTGTATTAGCACAATAGCTTGTGGTGAAGTTATGTGTTTGTGGACAAAAACATTGCCATGAAGTAGTGTATTTTCGCACAATAACAGGGTAGTGAAGTACTGTGTTTGTGCAAAATACCAGGGTCGTGAAATAATGTGTTCGTGCACAATAAACAGGTCGTGAAGCAATGTGTTTGCGCACAATAACAGGGCCGTGAAGTAGTACGTTTGTACAGAGTAACGGAGCCGTGAAGAACTGTTTGTGCGCAATTGCAGGGCCGTGAAATAGCGTGCTTTTGCGCAATAACAGGGTCGTGTAGTAGTGTATGCACAAACCCATAGATTCACCACCCTGTTCCTGTGCACAAAACACGCTACTTCACGACCCTGTAAATGCGCACAAAATAACATGGACGTGCAGTAATGTGTGTGTACGCAATTATAGTCGTGACGTTATTTGTTCGTGCACATGTAACACGGCAGCGAGGCACTCTGCTGCACGATACCGTTATTGTGCACAATAACATAGTCGTGGAGTAGAGTGTTTATGCACAATAACAGGATCGTGTAGTAGTGTGTTTCTGAACAATAACAGGATCGAGAAGTAGTGTGTTGGTGCACAATAACAGGATAGTGAGGTAATCCGTTTGAGAACAATAACAGAGTCATGAAGTAGGACCTTTGTCACAGTATCATGGCTGTGAATTAGAGCGTTTGTGTGCAGTTGCAGGGTCGTGAAGTAATGTGTTTGTCGCAACTACAGGGTCGTGGCGTAGCCTGCTTGTGCACAATAACATGTAAGTGAAGTAGTGTGTTTATGCTCAGTAACGGGGTCGTGAAGTAGTGAGCTTATGCGCAATTATGGGTTCGTGAAGTAGCGTGTTTGTGCACAAGAACAGGATGGCGAAGTTGTATGTTGGTGAACAATAATAGGGTCGTGAATTAGTGTGTTCGTGCAAAATAACAATGCCCTGAATCGTGTGTTTTTGTGCAATTACAGGGCGGTGATGTGTATTTGTGCGCAACAACATTGTCGTGAAGTAGTGTATTGGAGGACAATAACAAGAACGTGAAGTAGGAGGATTTTGCACATGAACAGAACCATGAAGTAGTGTTTTTGTGCACAATAACAGAACCGTGAAGTATTGCGTTTGTGCACAATAATATGGTCGTGAAGTAGAGTTTGTGTACAATTATAGAACCGTGAGGTAAGGGCTTTGTGCACAATCGCACATGAAGCCCGATCAAAATCAGAACCAGCTTAGAACCACATATCTACTGGACAATATATTGCGTATAAAACTTGTTTTGGTTCTGGTCGATCTGCATGTGTTTATGTTTATGTTTGTGCACAATGACAATATCGTGAAGTGTTATGTTTCTACACAAACAACAGCGTCGGGAAGTAGTGTTATTGTGCACAAGATCAGGGCTGAGAACAATAACAGAACAGTGAAATGGTGTGTTTGTGCACAATAACAGAACAGTGAAATGGTGTGTTTGTGCACAATAACAGAACAGTGAAATAGTGTGTTTGTTCACAATAACAGAACAGTGAAATAGTGTGTTTGCGCACCTTAACAGGACCGTCAACTAATGTGATTGTGCAGAATAACGGTATCGTGAATTAGAGTGTCTGTGCACAACAACAGGGTCATCAAGTTAAACGTTTGTGCACAGTAACATGGTACTGAAGTATTGTTTGTGCACAATAACAGGGGCGGTGAACTAGTTTTTGTGCACAATAATGGAGTCGTGAAGTAGTTTGTGCACAATAAAAAGGTGAAGTAGTGTGTTTGTCCGCAATTACAGGCTCGTGAAGTATGGTAGTGTATTTGTGCACATTAACAGGGCCGCGAAGTAGCGTGTTTGTGCACAATAACAGGACCGTGAAGTAGTGTGTTTGTGCACAACAACAGGGTCGTAAAATAGTGTGTTTGTGCACAATAACGGGGCCGTGAAGTAGTGTGTGCATAATACAGTGCATTTGAAAGTGGCGGGGGATGGGAAGGGCTGAACTCTATATCGGCCATGTTAAATGCCGGACTGATGATAGAAATTATAACATTGCGGTCTATAACAATGGGGGCTATATACCTGCCCCCGCTCCGCGGCCACTGACGTATGTTGAAGACCGATCAGAACCAGAAAAAGCTTTGAACCACATATCTACTGGACAAAGTATTATTGCGTATAAAACTTGTTTTGATTCTGGTCGATCTTCACATTTTACAGCGCGAAGTACACGGTGTACTCACAAGACGATCAGCGCGTTCACACAAATGCACTGGTTCATGGTCCTGTTTTTCCATCTTCATTTTTCCAAGCGAATTTCTACGTTCCCACTTCGGATGCCCCTTGATATATCTGGTCCCCTTCAATGTTCAAAGAACTTATAAATAGAAACGAGACGTCACTGACCTCGAAAACATTTGAAATTCGAAATGGGTCGTACAAGAGCGTTATTGATTGGCTGACCATATTAGGAGGAATGACGCCGCTAATTGAGGATGATGTCACTCTACTCACAATCTACGTGTACGTTCTGATTGGTCCGTCTCTCGTTTAAAGGTGAAATTTGGAATCTTATGCCAAACAGGAAAATAACCCTGTTTGGAGGTTGGAAATTTACGCTTCGGATTTTGAACACTGAAGGGTGTGAGATAAATCAAGGCAAGTTCGAAGTAGGAACTTAGAAATTGGCTGGGTAAAATGAAGATGCGTTATTTGCGAATCAGAGGACCCGATGCAATTATTCTGAGCATAAGACTAAACCGTGTACTGTTATGGCAATCGAATAAATTGTTTCATACGAAATATTTCGTTTAGGCACTCAAATCGCACCTCACGAGGGCCAAATCATGTACGGGAATCACCACGACATTCCATGGTGGACTTAAGTGAGCGGTGCCCCTCCCCCTTCGCCGCATACACATACACGTATATGTATGGGAATCAGACCGACACTCCATGGTGGAGCTCAGTGAAAGGTGTCTCCCCCTCCCCCTGCCTACATATACATGTTCGGGGATCCCCCCGACCAATCTAATTAAAATTCAAAATTTGAATATATCTCGCTTGTAGGATCTAACAGGCTTGCAGTAACTCGCGTGTTAACCAATCCTGAGAACGCTTCATTGTGCTTTGAAGGGAACATTGATGACAAAGAATTTTTGGTTGGCTCAGCCGAATTAGCCGGCTCTCTGGTGGGGTGTCTTTTCATGTTGTCGCGGTCCCAACATTGTGGCGCCATAATACGGTGTATATATATGGACTGATCTTTGGAATTCCCGCTCAACCTAGTTTTAAGTCAGCGAAGATTTTATTTTGTCTTGGGTGAATGGAGTCGTTGATGAGCGGGGGCGGAGTGTAACAGACATCGGACAGAAAGTGAGATGAATCGACACTTACCACGTTGGTACCTGTAACACCAATGAATATCAGACCTGATGCTCCCTCTCGAGCTAACGCTAGTTTTATGCGCTCCAGTTCTTCATACGACTTCACATACAAGAGTTGTCCGCCCGACCTGCCAAACCAGTGTATTCTTGAGCAAGCTTGATTTGCATCTGTCCAGCTGAATGACTGATTTCGTCCTATCGGATAACATGTTTCATCGGGGAAACACGGATTATGATACGGTCCTTCCCTATCAAATTTCAGGTACATCATAATGTTAAGGTGATAGTCTGAGGAGGCGTGTATATCAAGTCTTGCAAATTTATCATGTCTGTTCCAGTTCCGGAATTCGTACGATAATCGTATGATGTATTCACGTGGATGACGTACATTGGTGAATGTTGTGACCGCTCCATTCTCCTGGGTTATCGTTAAACGGTCCAGACTGGATCTCCCCGAACCCTTCTTGATAGAGAATTGATGAATAATGAAACGCCACCGACACCCGTAAATTGTGCACTCTGTCGTAATACCCCAGTAACAGTTTCCATGATGGCGTTGATCAGATATCAGAACTAATACTGTAGTGAGCCACCCCGTTCCTGAAGTATACCAATCACCATGACTACTCTGATTACAATACTCATGTTTCACTGGCTTATCCTTAAAATGAACGTGATAGCGTATAAGGAGGGGTTGATCACAATGTGGGTCAAGCTTCCAAGATGATGGAATAATGGTCCGCTTTAATCCACCATCAACATAGTTCTCCTCACTGTATATATACACATACGGTACAGAATCAGCAACGTCTGAACTGTTGGCACATAACACTGACCATGATCGATACCCATACTCTCTGTACATCTGGACTGTCTGATTATCTGTAATCACTTGACCACTCAGAAAGAATGTAGTGCAGTCGCCATAACCGGATATATAGTTTGTTGCTATGGTAACATCGTCTTTGTAGTCTAGAATTCTCGGACCAGGTGTGAGACTATACGAACGGAAGCAGCGTCCATGGTAATGCGCACTCACATATTTTACTGTGAAGGAGATGACAGGGACATCAGTGTAGACATCTGGTCCAACATCTCCATACATATACACCACAACAAACATGGTGCGAGAATTGGCGAGGAAGTTGTTGAGCATAAATTCAATATTTCCACTGAACATTTCGCAGAAAGGACCGTGCTGGTGTTCATTCGACAAGGTTCCATCATAAATCACGATACCAAAGTTACGGCAGTTATCGGCGTTTGTCAAAACGGAGACCTTCGACACTTCTAAAATCTGTAACGTGTAATAGCTATACGCAAACTGTGCATAAGTACAGCATTGCGCAATAATATTGTAATGCTCAAACAGTTCGAAAGACCTTTCAGTGCGTCTCACGTGGAAGGGATGTGAAGAGTCGTTGAAAACGTTCAGGGATGTGTACTTTACCTGTGGACAAGTTTCACTGGGCCTCATGCACAACAGGGATAGGTAAAACCCAGAAGAAAATGCACTCTTCCTGTCAGTCAGTTTGTTTTCAGTTTTTAGTTTCCGGTTTGGGTCAGTTGTTGGGCTGTCGAATGCATAAACCGGTATTTCCGTATTCTGTATTGAGAAAATGTCGTACCGAATGATGAAACCAGGTATTGTTTGTATAGTCCATGTGATCGTATCGATGGTCACACCTGAGGTAGGGATTTGATACGGGATGTCAACGTCAGGATTTATTGTAACGGACGACCTCTCGGGAAGTGTGATATTTTGTATCTGAGTAGTTTTCGCTCGTCGGGTCGAGTTGATCGACCGAGAAATTACCCTGAAGTAATCATTTTCGATGACAAAATCACTGTGAAAAATGACATTCATCCTCTTAGCGTTCGTTTTGAAGACTAACGGATGTGCTCTATTTCCACAGAATCTTCCCAAAGAAATCTCATCGATTGCCGCCGATTTAGAGGGAACCATTTTCGGAAACCATAGGTCGGTATCATTGTCTCTCAGCGTTAATTCCCATGATATGATATTACTTGAATCAGTGACTGGTACCCGAACCTCGATGAAGTTGTGTGTACAATCTTCCCCTATCATATCGGGCAGAAGATTGACCTCCAGGTACATTTCGTACGAGATGTTTGTTTCTATCGTCCAGACACAGTCTGTGACCTTCGGGTAACTGATTGGGCTGCTCTCTGGGGTCCAGATTTTCAAAGAAGATATTTCCTCCGTCTCGCCACGGACTCGGCGCATCAGTTCACAAGTTATGTGGGGATCGACCATAGTGGCTTTATAATTCAGTCGGAAACCTTCCGCTGTTTCAGAATCGTCGGTGTGAAAGATAATGAGCAGGTCATATACGGGATCTGTGACGATAGTTCGCAAACTTGGGTTCAACTTTCCGCATAGCTTCTTCACGAGATATATTTCATTCTCTGCTAACCCTTTGTAAATGGCAACGTAATCGCCCTTACAGTAGTCACCCGTGTCTTCCAATGTGAAAGTGAGAAACTCTAGACGAACTATGGTCAGGGCAGAAAAGGAAACTCGCAGATTCTCGTGTAAGTTGTGGGAATAATTCCTAGGGTAGTTCGCAGATTCGAATACGCCCGTCTTCTCCGCGATCTTCTCGTCTTGGCTTTCACACCAATCCACAGCCAGGGAGAGTATTGTGAAGAACAACGACACGTAGAATATTCTGGAGATCATCAATCTTCAAAATAAAAACATCGAGTAATTTATTAAATATGCTGATATAATTAACAGTAAACGAGATTTCGGTAAGCCAAACTATAGCACGATACATTTCTGCACGCGACATTCACCATCTAAAATTTCACCGAGCATAATTTGTTAAAAATAACAGCAGTTTTACATTCAGATTCTCATTGTGATTGTCCATATGTCCTATTCAATCAAATTTTTAAAAAAGGTAATAATCCAGGGAATGGAAAAATACATGCGTGTTACATTGGTAGTTATTACCGTTATATATATACATTTATTCGCGTTAGATTTTAACATGGCCTAAATGACATTGTGGACTACGAAATCTTGAGCCTCGTGTTTTAGAGTGAGATACTGGTGGTCAAAGAACTTGATCATTGACCTCTTCACATCTTGCTACCCGACCATTGGTGGATCTACGGTAGGGGGAGGTCAGGGAGGTCTGCACCCCCTTCCATGATACCTGTATATTTTTTTTAGAGATCAGCGAACACTGGGATTCCACGTAGAAATAATGTCTTCAAATGATATGTAAAATAAACTAATGTCGATTCTGTAATTAGTGTATCTATAGGTGTATTGAGCAGATCTTTGTGAGTGTATATTTAAGTTGGAGTTTCCATACGTATCTAAAATCATACATTAACTCCGCGGGCGCACCATGTGTTATAGGCCTCTTCTGTATGATTAACCCAGAAAGTCAAATGGAGTCCGGTATAAGGTGTGATATATTTCAATATCGATGCACATAAAAGGACCCACAGACGAGTACTTGTATAGACGGTTCTTCCTATAGTTGCTGTGTGTGGCACGTGGCTAAAATTCGAATTATTTATTTGGGCATGGACATGCCAGCTCTGTGCGCCTGTGTAATATCCCATAATTACATCGTATAGTAAAATAATAGTCCTTTGATTAATCGCATCTGTTGGTCACACGGTTCAAGAGGAGTGACGTATACTCATACAAATGCTGGAGGAGAGAGAATGTTTGATGTACTTTATTTATGCAAAATCGTCCGTTTCGAGTTTAAACTAGCACCTTTTTCTCTCTGTACACATATGAAGTCATCTCAGACCCTAATTGCTAGTATTGACACGTTTAATATCTCGGGGTAAAGATTATCAACAACAAATATGAGAGTATTTCTCTTGAATTTCCTTGAAATATTGCGTAAACCGTCACCTTTTCTCAAATTTCGTCAAATTTCACTGTTGAGCAGATCTAAAATGGATTCATGTACATACTCCATGAGATAACATGCAATGATATAAATATGCGCGTTTTAGCGCCGAGAACTGTACACTTACTTTCTCCTAATACTGAAACATCGTCTCAACCAATTTTACAATAAAATAAATAAGCTTTTCTTAAACAACAATATGAACATTTCTGATAATATTCCCTTTACAAAACTCTGTTTCTCATTCTGTGTTTGGATCACGGAAAGCAAAGACAAGTATTCATTCGATGGAACGACGGAAGACCGAATATTGCATGGTTAAGATAACTTCCAACAATTTAGTTAGCACTCTTGAAGCGGAGGCGGAATCAAAATCTAGAATAATCTAGAACCGTTTGCTTGAACAGAGACTGCATAAGAGCCACTGGAATGATCAGCTTTAGCAGAGATAATATTTCTTTATTTATTTATTTCAAATTCAGAGTCCAGCAGTTCACTGACCCGTTTACAGGTCTGATAACATATATTAAACACTGGGCGTAGATAAAGAAATTACCGTACTCAATATAAAAAAAATATGAATAAAGAGAACGGGATCACACAATTTAGACAAACACAGATACCACACAGAGTTAAATATGAGAGATGGATATTATCACAGATGGATATCTGGGCACATGGTTTGTTTACTGTGAGTTCATAATATAATGGAGCACTGATGATTTAACATTTCTATAAGCAAATCTTTACCGCTAAAAATACCAAGTAAAACAATCTCCTGATCAGGCTGTTATACATCGTATAGCGCGATGAATATTTTTTATTTTCTGTATGTTCAGCCTGGAGACAGAGGGTCTAAACACATGTATAGCGGATTGTCCTAGAAAGAAAATAGTAGTTAATTTGTTCTACTGGGAACGGCGAATCTACACACGCGAGTAATGACTGAGTCAATATCATTTAACGTCGCTTTCAACACTATTTCAGTCATATCACGACGTTTGATTCCTATTAATTTTCACACCCGGAAAGCACACGGGAAGAGTCCTATTCCGTTTAACACCCTGGATCCCACGGGAGGGGAGTTCTATCCCTTTGCACACCCTGGAACCCCATATGTTCCCCAGTTAGTCGCCTCTTACGACAAATATTCCTCCAAAGATAAATGGAGATTTCCTTGGAAAGGAAATACTGATCATGAAGGAAACAATCGTTAAAATATGCCTATGTATGGGTTGAAAATATAACATAAGGTACGTCACTTTCAAAAATGAATATTGAACCGAAAAGTTTGTTATGGTAAACCTGTCGAAATTTGAACGTTTGCTTTGTGCACAATTGCGATGTGGTCTACGGGTGGAAGTTGGTCGATTTCGAGGTGAAAACATAGAAATGGGGATATGAGAATTATCAACGAACGGTGTGATAGAAAACAATTTTCATATTGTTATGCATTGCAAATTATATGAGAGAGAAAGATTAGAACTACTTAGAAATTTTGATTTTTCCAGTTATGCTTCAGAGGGTGAAAAACTAAATTTACTATTCGAGAAAAATATGTCATTATTATTTTTAGAGACAACTTATATACAAGTCATAATGAGACATACTATAAATTTTATACATCAATGTATGAGAAATGTGAAGTATCAATATTTATACAATGAGAGAGACAAAAATAATGTTATAGGTCATTGTAAAATGTATATATTATACTCTAAATGACTGTTATCATCGTCGACCACGCCAGAAGAACCATCGATTTACATGTTATGCGTCGGTATTATTTTATATTTTCTTAATTTGTTTATGTGGTGGATAAAACGCAGTAATTAGATTCTATCTCTAAAAAGCGGCGTATAGCACAATTTATTAAGCGAAAGGCATTTTTGTATGCGGCGCCACGTGACACAAACATTCAATATTAATAAGTTTAAAGTGGTATAAGCCCGGTTGGGGACTGGATAACTGCGATATTGTTTGTAAACTAGAAAATGTATGTACCTGCCACTATATAAATAAACATTACTAATATATGTCGTGAAATCAAGGACCTGGTGCGTTTATTCGAGGAATTGAAACATATGACATAAGCAATGCGAATGCACACTATTCATCACGAAACCGACCATTTGTAGCAAAATGTGTTATCCCAACTGCCTACACTGAGCATACAAGAAGATAATGCGTTTGATGTTAAAATATATTTCACAGAAACAGTAAACCTCGCCTCATTGGAAACCGAATCATCGTGCCAAGTATTTTACGATCATGGCTACGTTTCATTCCCTGGACTTTCAATCCAGTAATTCAAAAGTATTATTCTATGTTGTATTCCGAATCAACGAGAGAGGTTTATTTTGAATTTTTTTAGGGGGGCATATTAATAGAATGTCAATCTTAATTTGGATTTTACGTGAAAAAGTACCAATTTTGAAGTGTGTGGGGGAGAGGAGCTGATGAAATGATTGTGAAGATGAAATAAATTCGGAGCTTATATTTATGAAATTGGAAATCAATATTATTGATGATTAACGAGCATGATTGGTTCCTGGTGAGGAAGTAAAGAATGCCCCAAGTAACAATATTGTTGATGATTAACGAGCATGATTGGTTCCTGGTGAGGAAGTAAAGAATGCCCCAAGAAACAATATTATTGATGATTAACGAGCATGATTGGTTCCTGGTGAGGAAGTAAAGAATGCCCCAAGAAACAATATTATTGATGATTAACGAGCATGATTGGTTCCTGGTGAGGAAGTAAAGAATGCCCCAAGTAACAATATTATTGATGATTAACGAGCATGATTGGTTCCTGGTCAGGAAGTAAAGAATGCCCCAAGTAACAATATTATTGATGATTAACGAGCATGATTGGTTCCTGGTGAGGAAGTAAAGAATGCCCCAAGTAACAATATTATTGATGATTAACGAGCATGATTGGTTCCTGGTGAGGAAGTAAAGAATGCCCCAAGTAACAATATTATTGATGATTAACGAGCATGATTGGTTCCTGGTCAGGAAGTAAAGAATGCCCCAAGTAACAATATTATTGATGATTAACGAGCATGATTGGTTCCTGGTGAGGAAGTAAAGAATGCCCCAAGTAACAATATTATTGATGATTAACGAGCATGATTGGTTCCTGGTGAGGAAGTAAAGAATGCCCCAAGTAACAATATTATTGATGATTAACGAGCATGATTGGTTTCTGGTGAGGAAGTAAAGAATGCCCCAAGTAACAATATTATTGATGATTAACGAGCATGATTGGTTCCTGGTGAGGAAGTAATGAATGCCCCAAGTAACAATATTATGCGCCTTTTCATTTGTTTCTTTTTAGGAAGTTATATTATATCCAAATCAGCAAAATAATATTTTACCTGTATAGGTAACCAAATATAAACCTGATTCTTCGCCGGATTCCAGTATCTGCCCACCAATCTTTTACAGTATATACTGATACATCTACGACGTTTGAGAAATCTTTTCAACATGAGTGGGGTCACTTTACGTCTCCAATGCAATTTCGGATAATCAACCCTGTATTATTGTGCAAGTTACATCACTCGTGAATGAGCAAACACAAAAGCTAGATATTAGGATTCAATGCCGCGAATGGATATTTGTCAGAAATTGAAATTTCAATATTTGGTTTGACGAGACAGTTAACTGCAATATAATTAAGAGCGTATAATATAATTAATATGTACCTACCTTCGTTGTGAGACATTCTGGTGAGGATGGTCCAGATTTTCCTGCATATTGACGGTTTGCAGCAAAGTTTACGGTTCAAAGCACAGAAATTATGTAGATATCAGAGAGGAAAGCAATCTTCTCGTTGTTGACCGACAGGCCTGGCACACTTTAGCAATGCGGTATCAATTGTCCGATGCCATAGAAATACCACATTCAAAACCACCGAAGTCAAATATTCGACACCAGTTTCTCAAGGCTTTCCACAGAGTTGGAGCCAATCAACTCAAAACGACGACGGGATTTGAGTCCACGGTAGAAGATCGTTCTTCCGAAGTTTGGACGATGTGTTTCTTTTTGTAGATAAGGGAATTACGAAGTTGTCCATTCGTCCTATTTCGTTTTGCAAGACACTCGGCAGTTGTGAGAGAATGACTTTATGGCCACCCGGCCGTAGTTTGTCGTTCAAACATTGTTACACGAGATGTCTACAGCTGGTGAATTCTTGCTGATACTCCAGCGAGCGCACAATATCCCAACTATTTTATGGCATAACAGTTCCATTTGGACCAACAAACGAGCTATGCTGTAAAAAGGTTAATGAGATGCGCCGAATCGATCAAATGACTTGAGGGATGATTTCCGATACAATGATCATTTCCTCTCACATTTATCTGTGTATACAGTGATGTTAAAATCTAATGTACACTACTGCATGCAACGCTCATACATTATGTGAAACTTGCGCAAGCGCATCTGCGAATTATTGTAACATTACCGAGCAGCTCATTCCATAAACACAAAAGATAGAGATGGCGGGTAAGGTTTAAAGTAGGAGTAGAGGGAAAGTAGGTCCGGCAGGAAAACAAGTCCCACTTCTATCTTTTCACGGGACCAGGACATCTTCTCGATTTGTGACTATGGTACATGTGGTACAGTGGGGCATATGTATGGGACCTCAACACAGAAGAGAAAGAACAGCTCATTCTATAGATTCATAATCAATTTCTTCTCAAATAACACTTCCATGTGGTAATACACAAACATCATAAGTTTTGCCCATTCCAATTATTCGCCTACTTTGAAGTGGTGAAAAACCAACGGTTGTCTCCACATAAAGAATGTGCTACGTCAAGACGATGTTTCGGTCTAAATGAAATGCCAAACATCAAAATTTTCTTGTATACCCAGAGTAATTTTAATGCATTTATTCCATGAATCTCTAATTCATCATAGTTAATGTTTTAGTTTTGGTCCTGTACCGGTACATCGCTGGGGTCGTATCCTCGCTTTGACGTACCATATCTTTTTTTTTTCATTTTGCAGGGCATATACTAGTATATCAAATCTACGTCCGTTTCTCGTCATATGTAAAATCCGTCACATTTCAAATAACTATTTTAATTGTGATATGTATAGGATATGGATGTATTATTTAGACGGCCGTATAAGGTCATAACGGTATGTGCGTTTTGGCATTCGACATGAGATTCGTCATCGGACTCTGTTCGGTTACTACCATACCTACAACAGTAATTCGACCTTCGTAGCTAGGTGGAAGGAATATGCATAGGGACGATTGACCACAGACCCGCAAAACAAGAGTTTGGTGGGGGGGGGGGGGGGGGGTGGACGGTGGTATTACGGTGAAGTGTCGAAAAAATATGGGGTCTCTATATATAACACCATGCTTTATATAAAACTACAACAAGGTCTGAAACGCACTTTGGGTGAATCGAGAAATAAACGGTTTACCGCCGAACAAGTATCACTTCATATATTCCCATCGCCAAATTAGTAAATTTGTGCAGTTTTTTTACCTATGCCGGGCGATTCAAAATTCAACGTAACTGTCCATCCATCTCGGAACAGCGACATTATGGCGGACTTCGTTCTCAGTTCTGATTGGTCAGTCTCGACACTCCCCCGGCAAGAGAGGTCACACACTGATCTGCTGACCAATCAGAATTAAGAACGAAGCCCGCCATAATCTCGCTGTTCCCGGATGGATGGTTAATCTCGTTATATGCAACGTATACACGTCAATTCAACTGAAAAATAATATCCCAACTTTTATTGTGATTAGTATCTAAAACTTTTAATGTGATTAGTACCTAAAACTTCATTCCAGGATTAATCCTACATGTATTGTTGTTGCGGACATGTGCGGAGTTACCAATCTTTTGTGACCACCATTGATAAAGTGGACACTTTATTTATCTGAGATGCGCCTTGTGACCACCATTGATAGCATTTTTTCGAGGCACAGCAGCTTGTTTTGTTCGAAAGGTCGATGACGATTTAGTAATGTGAAATACTTTTGATTTTTTTTCTGAATTATACAGACACTATAATACATCCGTCGTAAAACCGTTGATAAATTCCCAACAGTATCCAACAGTATCCCTAACAGTATTCCCAACTGTATCCAACAAATATTGCTTTACATATTGATGGCGCTAATCACATCCTATGAAAGAAATACCACAGCTCCGATGACCAACTTCGACACCATTCCTGAATGTTTCCAATCCACACGTCGAGCTTTTTGTGTGTATAGCTATACTGATCAATTGCATCGAGTATAGGCGTAATGTTTTGGGAGAATTGTAGTGAATGTCAAACATTTGGATTCGAATAAACAAGTTAAGTAAGGCGGATTTGCCAGAAGCGCCATCTAGTGGAAACTATCACATCCGATTTCCCATGCGTGGATACAGTGCGTAGGAACCATTCTTAACTCACCATGCAATGAGTGAAAATAGAATATTTTTTAGAGAACCGTTTTGAGATAAATACAAAAATATCCAGACAGAGATCGAGAAAACGTCAGTAGTAGGTAAAGTTGATTTAACACCTCATTGACCTCAGAAATTTGCATAATTTGAGGAGGAAACGAGGAGGTGACAGCCAATCAGAAGCGAGTAAAATTTGACCTCAGAAATTTGCATATGACGTCACTGGCTCGGCGTTCTGTGGATGTGTGTGGTCAAAATGGCGGCTGTGGGAGCGTGTTCAAAATGGCGGCCTGTGTGTTCAAAATGGCGGCTGTGTGTACAAAATGGCGGCGCAAGGGAGCAAACGAGGCGGTGGGGAGGTCACGGGGAGAAAAAACCCTCACATTACCCTAAAAAAAACTCTAAGCCATATAATAATAATAAACATAATCTATAGGTGTTGTACCATGTTAATAGGATCAGTCTAGCATCTGTACCACCCTAGGGTCGAGCGTTCATTGTCCCGTGTATCTCCGCAGAAAATCAACAAACAAAATGGGGGCTCCAGGATGGTGTGGGGACGCCCTTTCCACATCACGGCGTCGATCCTAACCATAGCGCCATCTGCACACACTGACGCAAGGGAGACAACTCGTGTGGCCCAAGGGTATGGAAATAGCCGTTTTGGAGCTAGGGGAGTTACTACTGGTCCAGTGGGGTCGAGTGAGGTATCAATGTGAAGCCTATGTGTGGGGGCATCTGATGGGCTGGGTGTGGGGTTGACATAGCGTCATTCTGCGCATGCGCGGTGGCCCAAGGGTATGGAAGTAGCCGTGATGGAGCTAGGGGAGTTACTCATGGTCCAATGGGGTCATATGAGGTATCAAAGTGAAGCTTATGTGAGGGGGCATCTGATGGGCTGGGTGTGGGGTTGAAATAGTGGCATTCTGCGCATGCGCGGTGGCCCAAGGGTATGGAAATAGCCGTGTTGGAGGTAGGGGAGGCCCTAATGGTCCGATGGGGTGGTATGAGGTATCAAAGTGAAGCTTATGTGAGGGGGCATCTGACTGGACTAGGGGCTCGTGCGTTGTCACCATTCTGCGCATGCGCGGTGGCCCAAGGGTATGAAAATAGCCGTGTTGGCATGTAGGGGAGTCCCTAATGGTCCGATGGGATCATATGAGGTATCAAAGTGAAACTTAGGTGAGGGGGCACCTGACTGGACTAGCGGCTTGGGCGTTGTCACCATTCTGCGCATGCGCGGTGGCCCAAGGGTATGGAAATAGCCGTGTTGGCATGTAGGGGAGCTACTCATGGTCCAATGGGGTCATATGAGGTATCAAAGTGAAGCTTAGGTGAAGGGGCATCTGACTGGACTAGCGGCTTGGGCGTTGTCACCATTCTGCGCATGCGTGGTGGCCCAAGGGTATGGAAATAGACATTTTGGAGCTAGGGGAGTTACTCATGGTCCAATGGGGTCATATGAGGTATCAAAGTGAAGCTTAGGTGAAGGGGGCATCTGACTGGACTAGCGGCTTGGGCGTTGTCACCATTCTGCGCATGCGCGGTGGCCCAAGGGTATGGAAATAGCCATTTTGGAGCAAGGGGAGTGACTCATGGTCCAATGGGGTCATATGAGGTATCCAAATGAAGCATAGGTAAAGGGGCCTCTGACTAGACTAGCGGCTTGGGCGTTGTCACCATTCTGCGCATGCGCGGTGGCCCAAGGGTATGGACATAGCCGTTTTGTGCTCGAGCGGGGTTTCTCATGGGCCGATGGGATCGAGTGAGGTATCCATGTGAAGCCTAGGTGAGGGGGCTAGACTAGGGTGTCGTATCCATTCTGCTGCGCAGGTCACGTGGGGGTTGTGACGTCACTTCCGGTTGGGGTGAATGGGGCGTGACCTTGGGTACATGTCTAGACTTGTTTGTGTGTGTTGATGTACTGGGGTTTTTTTCCCCCCACAATGGCGTTCACCTTCGGACGTGGTTTGGTGGGTCTGCGCACAGACGTCACTTCCGGTTTTCACTAAAACTACCTCCAAACCCAGAAGAGTTCCAACGTTCAACCCTCCGGGGTGTTTTCCCGCCCCCGCCCCGGCGCCCCGCAGCGCGCGCGCGGTTCTCCGGCCGCAGCGCGCGCGTCATCCCCGGCAGTGCCCGCGCGCGCGGGTCAAAAGGTCAAAGGTCACCTCCAGGTCAGACGGTCCAATATGAATAACGACAAGTTCAGCAATGTTCATACAGTTTATTATCCCCAATGTTACATCATACCCAGGCTGGGGGAGCCGCCCTGGGTATGTTTAGTATGTTCACAGCAAAACAAAATTGAAATATCAAACACCATGTTTTAACGCACCGTCACATTTAATGTTTACTGAGCTCAAGTCAATGATCAGCATGTAGACATGTACGGCATGTTATGGTATTCATCAGTGCACGAGTGACGCATTCAACCGATGGCGGTGGTGTATCACCTTGGTAAGGAAAAACGTAACATTGGTCACCCTCTTCACTGTCCACTTGGTGTTGGGTCGTTGTTGTTGGGCCCATCCCAAGACATCCAATTGTTCCACTTGGTCCAGCATCATCTCTAGTGACCTCCGGTCATTGATGGTAAACGGTTGGTCGTACACTGGGTGGAGGGCACTGGAATAGAAATAGCGCAATTCACCCGTCACCTTATGGCATAAGATGTACCCAAATGCTACATTTAATGTGAAGGCCGTAGGTTTGTCATTGAAGATGGTTTCCACGTAGCTGCGTAGACGGGTGAGCTTGGTCAGTGGGAAATTGTAGATATCTTGAATAGGGCGATGACGGTGGAAACAGTGCCGTGTCATGGTCCAATGGCGCCGAGAGATGTCACTCTCTGGATCATATTCGGTTAAGAGATCGCTAGGAACATTTATGGGCTCGTCCAGAAAATGTTCGATGTATGGCGTATCACTCGAAACCGTAACGGTGGGGTCCGGTTGGAAATCCAGGCTCTTCCCAACTGTGGGTATAGGCGGGCTCTCCGTCATCGCATCACCAGTGGCGTTCGTCTCCCCGGGCTTATCTTCACTGGGTCTCATCTTCCGCGGCTCCTCTTCAGTAGGAAGTTGTCGCCAAAACCGTGGAAATGGGACATGAATCAAACGCTGATGCCGTCTTAACTGACTGCGTCGTTTGAAGAGTTCACCACAATCCTTACATTGTTCCGTCGCGCCCTCGTGGAATGAACGTTCGTGGCGCAGTAACTGATCCTCCCGATTAAATGACCGTGCGCAGGTTATACAAGTATACCGTGCATCGTTGTGGGTGGAGGCCTCGTGGCGTCGTAAATTATCTAGACGAGTAAACTGCTTCTGGCAAGTTGTGCAAGTGAACATCTTGGTGGTTGACAGAGTGTCTGATGAAACGGCAAGGCCGCTTCCCTTTTATAGCACGCTAGCTGGTAATCTATTTTTAGCACACTCTACCCCAAGTCGAGGATCGAGACTGGTGTACTGGTGTACGACTGAGCCGCATTGCGCAGACGCGAAGTACCCGGATGATAGACACGGACGTCACCGATCCGAAAAGACACGGACTTTACCGAAAATACACGGACTTTAACGAAAAGACACGGACGTACCCGAAAAGACACGAAGGTGAACGCCATTGTGGGAAACCCACACAGACAGGTCAGTACATGCATTCCTATGATGTTCACGCATAATAAAAAGGATTGACCTGTAATCTGTGTTGTTGTTGTTGCTCCCTTTTTTGGACTAACCCATCAGAATAGTACGTATCACGGACTACACCCGTAGAGCTACATCTGGTCTATAAAACACGTCTCTCTGGATCCTACACCTTCATTTCTACGGTTGCAGAGCCATGACGGACATCCAGCCCCATGCGACTCGCATTTTACAGCATGCCACCGTGGTGAATTCATTCACGGGTTACCGAGCAGTGGTCCGGTCCATGTTTGCAGATGGCGACGACAACGAGGGGCGACGCCAGATCCTCAACGAGTTCACAGAAGCGGTCCTCGACAGAGTGCACTCGATGGAGAGGTGTGCCATCACTCACCACTACTGGACTATGGCAGCCATCCTTGATGCTCGGGCTATGGACCAGGAGCGCTCACGCCGGAACCAGCGCCGGCTGGTTGGCCTCACACTAGTCTGTGCCCTATTGACCCTGGCGCTGTGGTATTGACACTATAAATACGAGGGTCAGACAGAGTGTGTGTCATTCACCGTTCGACATTGGACCAAGCATGTCACCCGTCCTACGAGCCATCCTGCCCCTTACACCCCGGGTGGGGTTACACGTCTATGAAGATAAAGTCACCCTGGTGGAAGACCGTGGAGTTTGCTGGTCGCCCGCTGAGACCGTATCGAATACGGTGACGCTACACCGTGACGGCTGGACCAAATTTAAACGCGTGTTGAGCGGCGAGCTCGATGGACACGTCATCCACATAGACAATGCCATCTACGTATACCGTGGACCCTTCTTCCCACGCCTGGGCCGCTACCAAGACCCTACGCGAAGCTTCACCCTAGACCCCGATCTGTGGACAGCCTTCGAGAAAGTGGTGCCTATTGTGGACCAGCTGTTTACACCGGACGAGCGATCATCAGACGAGTTGGAGTGGGCTCGTGCCCTGAGAGAAGCGGCGGCAGAACCCCATGAACAACTACATGAACCCGACGACGATGCCATTGATTACCCGGCTAGACTCAGTCAGCCCAGTGACATGACCACCTGATCCTTTGATCTCCCGGGGTTGTCCCTATAAATACGAGAGACAGTCAACTCTGGTACCATTCACGTACTGACCATGGCGGAGCATATGATACTGGCGTATCTCAGCTTGACCCCCGAGGTTTTCCTGCACGTGTATGCGGATAAGGTCGATATCATGGAGGAGGTGGTGGGAGACACGGACCCTACACAACCGTGCCCGGCTCACATTCGTCTGTCCCGGGAGGGCTGGACCAAATTCAAACGGGTGTTGTCTGGTGAACTGGACGGCGACCTCATCCACTTGTGTCACGATGTGTACATCCGACGCGGCCCTTTCTTTGCTCAATTGGCTCGGCTAGATGGAGGTACAGTGCATTTTACCCTTCACCCTGATCTATGGTCTGCATTGGAAGATGCCGTGGTAGATGTGGATGAAGTGCTTATCAAGCGGTCATCAGACGAGTTGGACTGGTCATTTACCATGGACACTGTGAAAGCCAATGAAGAAAATCAGAAAGAAACTCCGGCCCAAGATATACCCGTTATAAATAAACGATAGAGCCAGGGTGCATCATCATTTTGTCACCATGAAGCGCTGGGAGAAGGTGTTGGATAACTTATACTACAGTCCCGACAGTCCGGCGGCCTATAGTGCATTGTCGGCTCTCTATCGAGCGGCCAAACCCCAGGGGATACAACGTGCCCAAGTCCGAGATTGGTTAAGAAGACAAGACACCTATACCTTACATCGAGCTGTCCGTCGCCATTTTCTACGGAACCGGGTCATCGTGGGAGGAATAGATGCCCAGTGGCAAGCGGATTTGGTCGATATGAGCGCCTTTGCCAAACACAACGATGGGAATCGGTATATCTTGACGTGCATCGATATCCTATCCAAGTATGCGTGGGTGGTACCCATCCGGACGAAAACGGGGGCGAATCTCATAGCGGCGTTCAAATAGATCTTCAAGACCGGGCGCAAACCTTTGTATTTGCAAACCGACGAAGGCACGGAATTCCTCAACAGACCGTTCCAACAGTTTCTGAAAGCCCAGAAGGTGTTTTTCTTCCATACGTACAACGAGACCAAGGCTTCCGTGGTGGAAAGGTTCAACAGGACATTCAAAGGCCGTATGTATAAATATTTCACCTATAAGAATACAAGGCGGTACATCGATGTTCTCCCGACACTGGTGAGGGGTTACAATCAAGCCTATCATCGGAGTATAGAGAGAGCCCCCATTACCGTGACCCAACGCAATGAAGCCCAAGTCCGGCGTGTCTTGTATCCCAGGCCATCGCAGCGAACGACGAAGGCGGTGTACAAGGTCGGGGACCCTGTACGGATCAGTAAAGTCAAGGGCAAGTTCGAGAAAAGTTACTTGCCCAACTGGAGCGATGAGCACTTCCTGATTAAACGGCGCCTACCCCGACAGCGGCGAGTCTATGAACTGGAAGATCTTCAAGGGGAACCGTTGCTAGGGACGTTTTACGAGACGGAATTACGACCTGTCGTAAAAACACAGCAAGACTACTACACGGTGGAGCAGATTTTGAAAACGGAACGTCGACGTGGCAAACTGTTTCATTTCGTGAAATGGCAAGGCTGGCCCAGTTCCTTCAATTCCTGGGTCGCAGCCAATCAGGTGAAACGACTATAAAGCCAGACACCACTACCGTCATCCTTCATTCCACGTCCGACCACGGTGCTATGGACAAGCAGCAGCTGCCTCTGAACACAGCGTCTCCCAAAACGCGCAAAGCGCAAGTGGGCTTTGTGGTGATAGTGCTAACCCTGCTGAGTGTGTTGTACGGAGGTGTGTTTTACGACGTAGCCTATGTCAGCACGTTACTTAACCAACTGAGAACACCAGCCACCAGCGAAACCGGTCTACAGAGAGCACCAGTCAACCTCGTATCGAGCCCAGTCACCACCACCACACCCCGTGTACAAGCCACGTCGAGTGTAAGCTCTACACCTACACCAAGAACACCCACTACGTCTCAAGACCCACCGGATTTCATCCATCACAGTGAACAGACAACGACCACCGACGTTGTACCCACCCCCATCATCATCCCTGACAGTGTACAGACAACGACGACCGACGTTGTACCCACCACCACTCCAGTTCACTCGTACCAAATTTACAAAAGCGGGTTACCACGACAACGGATACACCTCGAACCATGGACCCCGTTGGCAGCATCCCTTCACGTGTCTCATCGCAGGACCGACGGGTTCCGGCAAAACGCACTTCGTCAGGAAGCTCCTTCAACACGCCGACAGCATGATCACCCCACCCATTGCCCGAGTCGTGTGGTGTTACGGAGAATGGCAGGCAGCGTATGCAGCAATGCCCCACATCATGTTCGTGGAAGGCCTACCCAACCTGGCCGATTTGGAACCCGACACCTTGGTGGTTCTGGATGATCTCATGGCGGAGAGGGATGCGCGGGTCACCCAACTCTTTACCAAAGGCAGCCACCATCGACGGCTCAGCATCATCTATATTGTGCAGAATCTGTTCAGTAAAAACAAAGAACATCGGAACATCAGCTTAAATGCCCACTACCTGGTGGTCTTCAAAAACCCGAGAGATACCACTCAACTGCTGCACCTGGCGAGACAGATATATCCCGGCCGCACACCGTTTGCGTTGGAAGCCTTTAAAGATGCCACAACCCCTCAGCACGGGTATATGCTCTTCGACCTCAAGCAAGCCACCCCCGACCACCTTCGACTACGGACCGGCATCTTTCCCGGAGAGACCCACCACGTGTACTTGCAAAAATAATGTAAACACACCCACAGTGGCGCCCCCAGCTGGGGTGTGTGTGTGTTTGATGATGGGGATACTCAAAAGAATGAATACCACAGCAGGGTTGACTTTGTCTCTGAGGTAGATAAAAAGAGCAGAGTTGTGGGTTCTAGCATTAGTTGTACATGATGTCTGCGCGAGTACGGAAGCACGCTCCCACGCTCCGCGTATTGAAGACGGCCCCACCCGAGTTGGTCCGAACCATTGTACGCGGTGCGGACCCTGACCTTGTACGCTGTCTGTGCGAGATCGGGTACAACCTGTTAAAAGGCAACGTACCGCTCACTCCGGCTCAGAAGACCAAGTTGGCCAAGCATAAGACAGGTCTCCGAACCCTAGTCCAGAAGCGGGTCCCACAAACACAAAAGAAAAAGGTGTTACAGAAAGGCGGCTTTCTCGGGGCCATCTTAGCACCGTTGGCCGCTTCCGTGTTGGGTCCAGTATTGGGTGGACTCTTCGGCCGACAATGAACCACACGAAAAAAATGGTCCTCGTCGAACCACGATTCCTTCAAAACCTCCAATCGCCCTACCCTGTCCCACCTACGGTGAAGACCATAAACACCCTCGATGGAGAGATGCAACAGATCTTACAGAGACCGGGGTTAAGCGACAGTGAGAAAGTACAACGGTACAATGAGACGCTTCAGCGGTACATGACGTTCATGGACCAATACAAAACCCTCTCTACTCCAGCACCACCACCACCACCACCACGTGACAGACCGCCGACCTCAGCACCGTTCCAACAGCCGGGTGGGGTAGCCCCCACAGCCCCACAGTGGGTGGAAGACGAAGTGCTGAAGAGTGTACCTGCCTCGTTCAAGAAACAAGCTGGCCTGGTATTACAACGGATGAAACAAAATCCTAACATGACTTGGAATGATAAAGGCGAACTCCTGGTACAGAATCAGGTGGTCCCCGGGACCCACATGACGGATTTAGTGAATGATCTGATGCGTCAACGCAGGTCGCACACGGATCCTCAAGGATGGGAGGTCTTCGCTCAAGGCTTGAAAGACATGCATGTACCACAGGAATTGGTGGGGAACCCCTACCGCTGGGCCTTTATGCAGCGAACCCAGCAATCGCCGAGTGGTCCACTACCTTCTTGGGAAGCCGACTGGGAACCGGAGTCACCCCCCAAAACTCCACCACCACCACAACGGGCACCTTCTTTTCAAACCTTTAAAAAACCACCCTCGATCAGGACACCCCACATCTCCAGAGCCGTGACACGTAGCAAGTCAACGCGACGAACACGACGCCGGACACAACCGCCCAAGGCCTGGAACACCTATTAAAACCAACAGCAGCAGCAGGACAGCTCAGTCGCCATGTTTTACCTCACCCTACCCAGTAACAGTTCGCTGGATGTGTTTCCTGACAACACCGTGGCCAAGTATGTGACTCAATTACCACAACCGTTACATTTACCTGGCCGGTGGGAATGTGGACTGGTGGATATTCAGTACCCTTACTCATGGTACAACGTGCGAGCCAATGAAGTGTGGTACGAGGTGACCTACGAAGGCAAAAACACCCGACTCACCCTGCCCGAAGGCCAATACGATACCCCCAAGGAGTTCATGGGTGGGCTGACAAGACTGTTGCATTATAAGGCTCTACGGGAGGTCACGAATACTTCAAAACCCATCAAATCCTATCCCTTCAAGAATCACGTGGACTTCGATTACAATGCACACAACGACAAGGCAGAGCTTATCGTCTCCGGCAAGGCGAGTGTCGTACTGAGTCCTATCCTACAGCAAATGCTGGGTTTCGATCTAAAGACGTTCGCTGGTCCCACCGAACACCATGGCGAGATGCCGATGGATATGAAGTCGGGTATGTACGGACTCTACGTCTACTCGGACGTGGTGGACAACCACATCGTGGGCGATATCAACACACCTCTGTTACGGGTAGTCCCCATTAAAAAGACGTATGGAGGTCAAGTCACCCACAGTTTCACCCACATGCTCTACTTGCCCGTACGACAAACTGACATCAACACGATCACGGTGGATATAAGAGATGACACGGGACGACCGGTGGCATTCGAACGCGGGAAAGTGGTGCTGACACTTCATTTTCGACAAGCACGTGCTCCCCACTTTGCATAATGAAAGTACCTTACGAGTGCGATGCACGCAGCTATATAGACTATTATGCCCAACAGGCCGGGGGTGGCTTTCCGGATTTTAGCGGTGCACGCATGCAACGAGGACATGGGCTAGGGAGCATACTCGGCAGCATCGTCAAAACGTTCCTGCCCTTGGTGACGCGTGGGGTGAAAGCAATGGGTAAACAAGCGGTACGCAGTGGACTGGAAGTGGCCGGTGATGTCTTGGGGGGTACGGCACCCAAAGAAGCCTTGAAACGGCGGGCCAAAGAAGCGGGAGGCGTCTTGGTGGCCAAAGCACAACGCACCGTAGGGAATAAAAGAGCTGCCCCACCGAGACCACGCACCAGTCGACGACCGACCCAGCGATGACGCACATCGAAGAAGACAAAGGATATCTTTTCTTAAAACATGTGCCGCCCACACAGACCAGTGCCGAACAAGGATTATGGGTGGAGCATCTCCCGCTCTCCAGCATCAACGAAACCGGGCCCATCGAGTTCACCATCAGTAATGCGGATACGGCCTATGTGGATTTAGCCCATACCTACTTGTATGTGAAAGCCAAGGTGGTCAGTGGGGATGGCACCAGAATCGTCCAAGCTGCAACGGTGGGCCCGACGAATCTCTGGCTGCACTCGATGTTTCAGCAGGTGGATATTTTTCTCAGCGACAAACTCATCAGTGACTCCACCAACACGTACCCGTACCGAGCCTACATCGAGACACTGTTGTCGTATGGCCGAGAGGCTAAAAAGTCTCAGCTGACAGCCGGTTTATTCTACCAGGACACACCCGAGCACATGGACACGGTGGACAATGTGGGATATAACAAACGGAAGGCTTTCACTGCGAACACTGCCTCGGTGGATATGATGGGTCGACTGCACACAGACATGTTCATGCAAGATCGGTACCTCTTGAACAAGATCCCCATCAAAATCCGACTGATACGGGCGCCTCCGACCTTCGCCTTGACTTCGCCTTCACTAACGTAGACGGGCATGCAGCGGACTATAAGATTGTCATCCAAGAGGCAGTGCTGTATGTCCGAAAAGTGAAACCGAATCCAGCCGTTCAATTGGGACACATGAAAGCCTTGGAAACAAAATCAGCCCAGTACCCTATCAGACGTGTACAAACCAAAGTGTTCTCTGTGCCTGCTGGAAATATGGGCGCCAACAAAGAAAACCTGTTCCTGGGGGAACTACCCAAGCGATTGATCCTGGCCTGTGTGGAAAATACCAGTTTCAGCGGAGCCTACCCAGAGAATCCGTTTGACTTTCAACATTTCGGCATCAATTTGTGGCCCTGCATGTGGATGGACAACAGGTGCCAGCCACGGCCTTAACACCGAACTTTGGGCGCAGGAATTTCATTCGAGCCTATCAGAGCCTGTTTACAGCCACCGGTCAAATCAACCAGGACGAAGGGAATTTCATCAGTCGGGAGCACTACGCGAACGGATACACGTTGTTCTGTTTCGATCTGACCCCCACCTTAGAGAACGACCATCAGCTGGCCCTGGCCAAGCAAGGCAATTTACGGTTGGAAATCCACTTTGCACGAGCCATCCGGAGCACCGTCAATGTGATCTGCTACGCCGAGCTTGACAACATCATTCAAGTGGACAAGGCGCGCAACGCCCTGTGTGACTATGCCACCTAACATGGATACAGACCAGATAACCACTGTGCTGGAGAATGACCCAGGGACACGTATGGTCTTTCAAGGGGTGTTCGCCCGAGATGTGTTCCCATTAGACCGTATGTATCCTGCTGCTTACGTTCTCAACACGGACCCGATGAATCGAGCCGGTGAACATTGGGTGGCCGTGTACTTGACAGAACAGCAGGGCGAATACTTTGACCCATAAGGCCTGCCACCCCTCCATCCCGATTTAACAGACTTCATGGATCAAGGCACAGAGACGTGGTGTTGGAACAGTCAAACGTTGCAAAGCCTGACCAGTGGCGTGTGCGGACAATATTGCTTGTTTTACCTGTACCATCGATGCCGGGGAAGACCCTTATCTACTATCGTACAGATGTTTGACGAGTACTCCCAGGCCGAGGACCGCGATGTACTCGTCTATGACTGGGCCGCCCATCATTTCAATGTACAAGTCCCGTTCTGGGCCTAAGTTAATTACAAGCCCCTTGTTCTGGGCTTAAGTTTACAAGCCCCCTGTTCTGGGCTTCAGTTTACAAGCCCCTTGTTCTGGGCTTCAATTCTTTCAATGTACAAGCCCCTTGTTCTGGGCTTGAGTTTTCACGTGGTTGTTCTCACGTTGTTGTTGTTACTGAATAAAAAAACAAAATGAGATCTCACCAAAAAACCCTGTCTTTTGTGTTTTATCCATGATGCATCAATGCCCAATGTGGAGATTCAGTCAAACTGAAATCAGTGGTGTAGGATGGGTCCAAAATGTAACCCATCAATGTTAGAATGCAAGAGCACTATAGTAAAAATAGAGAGCCAATGAAATCAGCCTACAGACCAAGTACGTATTTTTGGTCTAGGTTTGGAGCGGGCATTTCATTGAGGTACGTGTATACGGTGAGTGAAGAGACACGTCCAACACGTATAGTTTATGACTATAAGTTCTATGAGCATAATGCATGAAACTGGCTTTGAACACCGTATTAGCCAATCAGTGGCCTAGAATGGAGCCAAAGGTAACCCATCCATGTCCAGAAAACATTACCTGGGTGTACAAGAACCCAGATGTAGGCGCGGACGTCAGCGAAAGCACACCGTGAGTACCCCAATTCGATTGGCTGATTGTTCGACCGCTGATTGGTTCTTTTTCTCGACCGCTGATTGGCTCTTTTTTCTCGACCGCTGATTGGTCCAAATGGACCTGCCCATCCTTCCCAGGTACATTTACAATCCCCTCTTTGGGGTTCAAGCTCTGACTATATCGATGCCGCAACATTGTCTCATTGGACATTGGACCGTCTGACCTGGAGGTGACCTTTGACCTTTTGACCCGCGCGCGCGCGCGCGGGCACTGCCGGGAATGACGCGCGCGCTGCGGCCGGAGAACCCGCGCGCGCGCTGCGTGCTGCGCCGGGGCGGGGGCGGGAAAACACCCCGGAGGGTTGAACGTTGGAACTCTTCTGGGTTTGGAGGTAGTTTTAGTGAAAAACGGAAGTGACGTCTGTGCGCAGACCCACCAAACCACGTCCGAAGGTGAACGCCATTGTGGGGGAAAAAACCCCCCAGTACATCAACACACACAAACAAGTCTAGACATGTACCCAAGGTCACGCCCCATTCACCCCAACCGGAAGTGACGTCACAACCCCCACGTGACCTGCGCAGCAGAATGGATACGACACCCTAGTCTAGCCCCCTCACCTAGGCTTCACATGGATACCTCACTCGATCCCATCGGCCCATGAGAAACCCCGCTCGAGCACAAAACGGCTATGTCCATACCCTTGGGCCACCGCGCATGCGCAGAATGGTGACAACGCCCAAGCCGCTAGTCTAGTCAGAGGCCCCTTTACCTATGCTTCATTTGGATACCTCATATGACCCCATTGGACCATGAGTCACTCCCCTTGCTCCAAAATGGCTATTTCCATACCCTTGGGCCACCGCGCATGCGCAGAATGGTGACAACGCCCAAGCCGCTAGTCCAGTCAGATGCCCCCTTCACCTAAGCTTCACTTTGATACCTCATATGACCCCATTGGACCATGAGTAACTCCCCTAGCTCCAAAATGTCTATTTCCATACCCTTGGGCCACCGCGCATGCGCAGAATGGTGACAACGCCCAAGCCGCTAGTCCAGTCAGGTGCCCCCTCAACTAGGCTTCACTTTGATACCTCATATGACCCCATCGGACCATTAGGGACTCCCCTACATGCCAACACGGCTATTTTCATACCCTTGGACCACCGCGCATGCGCAGAATGGTGACAACGTACGAGCCCCTAGTCCAGTCAGATGCCCCCTCACCTAAGCTTCACTTTGATACCTCATACGACCCCATCGGACCATTAGGGCCTCCACTAGCTGCAACACGGCTATTTCCATACCCTTGGGCCACCGCGCATGCGCAGAATGCCACTATTTCAACCCCACACCCAGCCCATCAGATGCCCCCTCACATAAGCTTCACTTTGATACCTCATATGACCCCATTGGACCATGAGAAACTCCCCTAGCTCCAACACGGCTATTTCCATACACTTGGGCCACCGCGCATGCGCAGAATGACGCTATGTCAACCCCACACCCAGCCTATCAGATGCCCCCTCACATAGGCTTCACATTGATACCTCACTCGACCCCACTGGACCAGTAGTAACTCCCCTAGCTCCAAAACGGCTATTTCCATACCCTTGGGCCACACGAGTTGTCTCCCTTGCGTCAGTGTGTGCAGATGGCGCTATGATTAGGATCGACGCCGTGATGTGGAAAGGGCGTCCCCACACCACCCTGGAGCCGCCATTTTGTTTGTTGATTTTCTGCGGAGATACACGGGACAATAAACGCTCGACCCTAGGGTGGTACAGATGCTAGACTGATCCTATTAACATGGTACAACACCTATAGATTATGTTTATTATTATTATTATATGGCTTAGAGGTTTTTTTAGGGTAATGTGAGGGTTTTTTCTCCCCGTGACCTCCCCACCGCCTCGTTTGCTCCCTTGCGCCGCCATTTTGTACACACAGCCGCCATTTTGAACACACAGGCCGCCATTTTGAACACACTCCCACAGCCGCCATTTTGACCACACACATCCACAGAACGCCGAGCCAGTGACGTCATATGCGAATTTCTGAGGTCAAATTTTACTCGCTTCTGATTGGCTGTCACCTCCTCGTTTCCTCCTCAAATTATGCAAATTTCTGAGGTCAATGAGGTGTTAAATCAACTTTACCTACTACTAACGTCATTCATACAGTAAATCTCCAGGACTACTCCCCGAGATGTTGCGGGGTATCGATATACATGTTCGCTTTAAGAAATAATGCGGTGTTTCCAAGAATTCAATTCAATTCGTTTACTGGTTGAAGTGGTGTTTCTCACAACACCGTGTAGGGAAAAGAACCCAGGTCAATGGATTGTGATAGGATCAACTGTGCCCTCTTTAACTTTGTGATAGGATCAACTGTGCCTTCTTTAAGATTTCGAAAACACCGAGTTAACCCTACCTAGCTCCCTACCAAATTTTCTCCTCTATCTCCAGAACGACTAAACAATGAAAGCTGACCCTCCGCGATTTTTTTTGTATATCATATCGGGGCCATTTTGGGCCTATTTGCATACCCCGCCCCCCCCCCCCACTCAGACACCAAAGAGCCTGACACAACGATATGCACTGCGAAAATAAATTGTGTTGTTTTCAACACAAAACATTTAAAACAACACAGTTGATCTTTTGCAGTGTAGTGCGGTAAGTTTCAGCCCTCTACCTCAAGGAGTAAGAGAAATATTCAGGGTGGGGGGATCCACCGTCACCCCCAGGCCTGGTTAAGACATAGCGGCTTCATTCCTATTGAGCAATAATCACCATAACATGAACTTAATGTACTGACTTCCGGTACTACTGTCCTCGTGGTAATGTGGTCATCGGCTGATTGAGACGAAGGATAGGGGAGATTGGTGTACTGTGGAACATGGGACACAGTGGGACATGTGGTACTGTGGGACATGTGGTACAGTGGGGCATGGGGTACAGTGGGACATGTGGTACAGTGCAAGATGTGGTACAGTGGGACATGTGGTACAGTGGGACATGTGGTACAGTAGAACATGTGGTACAATGGAACAGGTGGTACAGTGGAACATGTGGTACAGTGGGGCATGTGGTACAGTGAGACATGTGGTACAGTGGGACATGGGGTACAGTGGGACATGGGGTACAGTGGGACATGTGGTACAGTGGCACATGCGGTACGGTGGGACATGTGGTACAGTGGGTCATGTGGTACAGCAGGACATGCGGTACAGTGGGACAAGGGGTACAGTGGGACATGTGGTACAGTGGGAGATGTGGTACTCTGGGACATGTAGTACAGTGGGACATATGGTACAGTGGAACATGGGGTGCAGTGGGACATGTGGTACAGTGGGACATGGGGTACAGCAGGACATGTGGGACATGGGGGACAGTGGGACATGTGACACAATGTGACATGTGGTACAGTGGGGCATGTGGTACAGTGGGCCATTGGGTACAGTGGGCCATGTGGTAGACTGGTAGGTGTGGTACAGTGGAACATGGGGGTACAGTGGGAGATGTTGTGCAGTGGGACATGGGGTAGAGTGGGGCATGTGGTACAGTGGGACAAGGGCATTGTCAGATGTACCATATGTTTAGTTCTATTTAATCTATTCGATATTACCGTTCTATGAAACCATCTGATGAATATAAGAATCATATGCAAATAAATATATAGAGTGACGCGTGGACAATTTGACAGGCTGAAAAATTACACCAAATCACCCATTCACCATTTGGGTTACCAATTTATAATAACCTTAGACATTCAGGGAAGGAATTTACTGTTCGCTAACATTTATTTAGCCCATTCCACCCTTTGATATCTTGAATTTGAAAGAATTAAGTCCATATTTAGCAGATTTTACTGAGGTTTCATGAAAAACATAATAAAAAGCCTAGCAATGAATATGGAGTTTCACCTCATTCAATTTTCAGCCGTCGTCCACAAAAAAAGATTCTACACCAAGGCAATTGGAGCGATATGCAAGAGATGGGAAAAATTGACAACGTCTGATGATTAAAAAGAATCCATATGACACTACAGGAAAGCATCTCTCGGCCCCTAACATTCAGACCCGAGAATACGGTAAATTCTCGGACGTAGCCTTAGTATCTCAGCCGCGCTTTTATTGCAGGTATTCATGTGGAGACTATGAAGTATCCATACGGCCTCTAGCACCAGCTTAGGCGGAGTTAGATACCCTAGCTCGGGACTTAACAACTCATCTGATGTTAATGGATGAGCATCGTGGACGTCGGATGAAGTAAACGTCTCAACATGGGGTAACCTGCATGGTAAATTCGAGAATACCCAGAATAACTAGCGTGTATTTGTTTTATATGTGTCTACATGAACACATGTGGAGCGAAGCTTGCAAACATGTGCCTAAAATACGTAATAGTGTCAAAACAGTATTAAATTGGAAATATCATAACCAGCCCCAGCCCCCCCCCCCCCGCCCGACCTTCCGATCTCAAACTTCAATGAAATGTAGCGGCAGAAATGCTGCCAGCCGAAATTTCACCTGTTGGAATGTCCCAAAAAACATATTACTAAATCAGCATGCAACGTGTGTTGAGTCAAACAATACATGAAAGAAAATATGACGATATGAATTGTGTACGCGACAGGCTTAAAGCGTCCGATTTATTTTCCATGCTACTTTGAGAAGCTTACAATGAGAATGAGCAATGAAAGCGTGAAATCTGATACCCCGGTGATACCTTTCCGCCACAGTAACGCAATTGTAGGATACATCATGGTTTGACGTTCAAAGGATGACCTATATTGCGCGAGTGCATGACCGGGTCTTGCGTAGGAACGCTCCGCGATTTTTTTTGTATATCATATCGGGGCCATTTTGAGCCTATTTGCATACCCCTCCCCCCCCCCCCCTCACTCAGACACCAAAGCCGTCATCCTTGGGTTTTCCACAGTTTCTGGTAGAGCCTGACACAACGATATGCACTGCGAAAATAAATTGTGTTGTATTCAACACAAAACATTTAAAACAACACAATTTATCTTTTGCAGTGTAGTGCGGTAAGTTTCAGCCCTCTACCTCAAGGAGTAAGAGAAATATTTAGGGTGTGGGGATCCACCGTCACCCCCAGGCCTGGTTAAGATATAGCGGCTGCATTCCTATTGAGCAATAATCACCATAACATGAACTTAATGTACTGACTTCCGGTACTACTGTCCTCGTGGTAATTTGGTCATAGGCTGATTGAGACGAAGGATAGGGGAGATTGCTGTGCTGTGGAACATGGGACACAGTGGGACATGTGGTACTGTGGGACATGTGGTACAGTGGGGCATGGGGTACAGTGGGACATGTGGTACAGTGGAAGATGTGGTACAGTGGGACATGTGGTACAGTGGGACATGTGGTACAGTAGAACATGTGGTACAATGGAACAGGTGTTACAGTGGAACATGTGGTACAGTGGAACATGTGGTACAGTGGCACATGTGGTACAGTGAGACATGTGGTACAGTGGGACATGGGGTACAGTGGGACAAGGGGTCCAGTGGGACATGTGGTACAGTGGCACAGGCGGTACGGTGGGACATGTGGTACAGTGGGTCATGTGGTACAGCAGGACATGCGGTACAGTGGGACATGGGGCACAGTAAGACATGGGTACTGTGGGGTATTGGGTACAGTGGGACATGTGGTACAGTGGGACATGTTGTACAGTGGGACATGAGATACAGTGGGACATGTGGTACAGTGGGACATGGGGTACAGTGGGACATGTGGTACAGTGGGACAGTGGGACATGGGATACAGCAGGACTTGTGGGACATGGCGGTCAGTGGGACATGTGACACAATGTGACATGTGATACAGTGGGGCATGTGGTACGGTGGGCCATTGGGTACAGTGGGCCATGTGGTAGACTGGGAGGTGTGGTACAGTGGGACATGGGGTACAGTGGGAGATGTTGTACAGTGGGACATGGGGTACAGTGGGCATGTGGTACAGTGGGACATGGGTTACAGTGGGAAATGTGGTACAGTGGGACATGGGGTACAGTGGGACATGTGGTACAGTGGGGCATGGGATACAGTGAGACATGTGGTACAGTAGGACGTGGGTTACAGTGGAACATGGGGTACAGTGGGGCATGTGGCAAAATGTGACATGAGGTACAGTGGGATATGTGGTACAATGGAACATGTGTTACAGTGGAACATGTGGTACAGTGGGACATGTGGTACAGTGGGGCATGGGATACAGTGATCCACAAAAAAAGATTCTACGCCAAGGCAATTGGAGCGATATGCAAGAGATGGGAAACATTGACAACGTCTGATGATTAAAAAGAATCCATATGACACTACAGGAAAGCATCCCTCGGCCCCTAACATTCAGACCCGAGAATACGGTAAATTTTCGGACGTAGCCTTAGTATCTCAGCCGCGCTTTTATTGCAGGTATTCATGTGGAGACTATGAAGTATCCATACGGCCTCTAGCACCAGCTTAGGCGGAGTTAGATACCCTAGCTCGGGACTTAACAACTCATCTGCTGTCCCGATTATGTTTATTATTATTATATGGCTTAGAGGTTTTTTTAGGGTAATGTGAGGGTTTTTTCTCCCCGTGACCTCCCCACCGCCTCGTTTGCTCCCTTGCGCCGCCATTTTGTACACACAGCCGCCATTTTGAACACACAGGCCGCCATTTTGAACACACTCTCACAGCCGCCATTTTGACCACACACATCCACAGAACGCCGAGCCAGTGACGTCATATGCAAATTTCTGAGGTCAAATTTTACTCGCTTCTGATTGACTGTCACCACCTCGTTTTCTCCTCAAATTATGCAAATTTCTGAGGTCAATGAGGTGTTAAATCAACTTTACCTACTACTAACGTCATTCATACAGTAAATCTCCAGGACTACTCCCCGAGATGTTGCGGGGTATCGATATACATGTTCGCTTTAAGAAATAATGCGGTGTTTCCAAGAATTCAATTCAATTCGTTTACTGGTTGAAGTGGTGTTTCTCACAACACCGTGTAGGGAAAAGAACCCAGGTCAATGGATTGTGATAGGATCAACTGTGCCCTCTTTAACTTTGTGATAGGATCAACTGTGCCTTCTTTAAGATTTCGAAAACACCGAGTTAACCCTACCTAGCTCCCTACCAAATTTTCTCCTCTATCTCCAGAACGACTAAACAATGAAAGCTGACCCTCCGCGATTTTTTTTGTATATCATATCGGGGCCATTTTGGGCCTATTTGCATACCCCGCCCCCCCCCCCCACTCAGACACCAAAGAGCCTGACACAACGATATGCACTGCGAAAATAAATTGTGTTGTATTCAACACAAAACATTTAAAACAACACAGTTGATCTTTTGCAGTGTAGTGCGGTAAGTTTCAGCCCTCTACCTCAAGGAGTAAGAGAAATATTCAGGGTGGGGGGATCCACCGTCACCCCCAGGCCTGGTTAAGACATAGCGGCTTCATTCCTATTGAGCAATAATCACCATAACATGAACTTAATGTACTGACTTCCGGTACTACTGTCCTCGTGGTAATGTGGTCATCGGCTGATTGAGACGAAGGATAGGGGAGATTGGTGTACTGTGGAACATGGGACACAGTGGGACATGTGGTACTGTGGGACATGTGGTACAGTGGGGCATGGGGTACAGTGGGACATGTGGTACAGTGCAAGATGTGGTACAGTGGGACATGTGGTACAGTGGGACATGTGGTACAGTAGAACATGTGGTACAATGGAACAGGTGGTACAGTGGAACATGTGGTACAGTGGGGCATGTGGTACAGTGAGACATGTGGTACAGTGGGACATGGGGTACAGTGGGACATGGGGTACAGTGGGACATGTGGTACAGTGGCACATGTGGTACGGTGGGACATGTGGTACAGTGGGTCATGTGGTACAGCAGGACATGCGGTACAGTGGGACAAGGGGTACAGTGGGACATGTGGTACAGTGGGAGATGTGGTACTCTGGGACATGTAGTACAGTGGGACATATGGTACAGTGGAACATGGGGTGCAGTGGGGCATGTGGTACAGTGGGACATGGGGTACAGCAGGACATGTGGGACATGGGGGACAGTGGGACATGTGACACAATGTGACATGTGGTACAGTGGGGCATGTGGTACAGTGGGCCATTGGGTACAGTGGGCCATGTGGTAGACTGGTAGGTGTGGTACAGTGGAACATGGGGGTACAGTGGGAGATGTTGTGCAGTGGGACATGGGGTAGAGTGGGGCATGTGGTACAGTGGGACAAGGGCATTGTCAGATGTACCATATGTTTAGTTCTATTTAATCTATTCGATATTACCGTTCTATGAAACCATCTGATGAATATAAGAATCATATGCAAATAAATATATAGAGTGACGCGTGGACAATTTGACAGGCTGAAAAATTACACCAAATCACCCATTCACCATTTGGGTTACCAATTTATAATAACCTTAGACATTCAGGGAAGGAATTTACTGTTCGCTAACATTTATTTAGCCCATTCCACCCTTTGATATCTTGAATTTGAAAGAATTAAGTCCATATTTAGCAGATTTTACTGAGGTTTCATGAAAAACATAATAAAAAGCCTAGCAATGAATATGGAGTTTCACCTCATTCAATTTTCAGCCGTCGTCCACAAAAAAAGATTCTACACCAAGGCAATTGGAGCGATATGCAAGAGATGGGAAAAATTGACAACGTCTGATGATTAAAAAGAATCCATATGACACTACAGGAAAGCATCTCTCGGCCCCTAACATTCAGACCCGAGAATACGGTAAATTCTCGGACGTAGCCTTAGTATCTCAGCCGCGCTTTTATTGCAGGTATTCATGTGGAGACTATGAAGTATCCATACGGCCTCTAGCACCAGCTTAGGCGGAGTTAGATACCCTAGCTCGGGACTTAACAACTCATCTGATGTTAATGGATGAGCATCGTGGACGTCGGATGAAGTAAACGTCTCAACATGGGGTAACCTGCATGGTAAATTCGAGAATACCCAGAATAACTAGCGTGTATTTGTTTTATATGTGTCTACATGAACACATGTGGAGCGAAGCTTGCAAACATGTGCCTAAAATACGTAATAGTGTCAAAACAGTATTAAATTGGAAATATCATAACCAGCCCCAGCCCCCCCCCCCCCGCCCGACCTTCCGATCTCAAACTTCAATGAAATGTAGCGGCAGAAATGCTGCCAGCCGAAATTTCACCTGTTGGAATGTCCCAAAAAACATATTACTAAATCAGCATGCAACGTGTGTTGAGTCAAACAATACATGAAAGAAAATATGACGATATGAATTGTGTACGCGACAGGCTTAAAGCGTCCGATTTATTTTCCATGCTACTTTGAGAAGCTTACAATGAGAATGAGCAATGAAAGCGTGAAATCTGATACCCCGGTGATACTTTTCCGCCACAGTAACGCAATTGTAGGATACATCATGGTTTGACGTTCAAAGGAGGATTGAGCCTATTTGCATACCCCTCCCCCCCCCCCTCACTCAGACACCAAAGCCGTCATCCTTGGGTTTTCCACAGTTTCTGGTAGAGCCTGACACAACGATATGCACTGCGAAAATAAATTGTGTTGTATTCAACACAAAACATTTAAAACAACACAATTTATCTTTTGCAGTGTAGTGCGGTAAGTTTCAGCCCTCTACCTCAAGGAGTAAGAGAAATATTTAGGGTGTGGGGATCCACCGTCACCCCCAGGCCTGGCTAAGATATAGCGGCTTCATTCCTATTGAGCAATAATCACCATAACGTGAACTTAATGTACTGACTTCCGGTACTACTGTCCTCGTGGTAATTTGGTCATAGGCTGATTGAGACGAAGGATAGGGGAGATTGCTGTGCTGTGGAACATGGGACACAGTGGGACATGTGGTACTGTGGGACATGTGGTACAGTGGGGCATGGGGTACAGTGGGACATGTGGTACAGTGGAAGATGTGGTACAGTGGGACATGTGGTACAGTGGGACATGTGGTACAGTAGAACATGTGGTACAATGGAACAGGTGTTACAGTGGAACATGTGGTACAGTGGAACATGTGGTACAGTGGCACATGTGGTACAGTGAGACATGTGGTACAGTGGGACATGGGGTACAGTGGGACAAGGGGTCCAGTGGGACATGTGGTACAGTGGCACAGGCGGTACGGTGGGACATGTGGTACAGTGGGTCATGTGGTACAGCAGGACATGCGGTACAGTGGGACATGGGGCACAGTAAGACATGGGTACTGTGGGGTATTGGGTGCAGTGGGACATGTGGTACAGTGGGACATGTGGTACAGTGGGACATTGGATACAGTGGGACATGTGGTACAGTGGGACATGGGGTACAGTGGGACATGTGGTACAGTGGGACAGTGGGACATGGGATACAGCAGGACTTGTGGGACATAGGGGTCAGTGGGACATGTGACACAATGTTACGTGATACAGTGGGGCATGTGGTACGGTGGGCCATTGGATACAGTGGGCCATGTGGTAGACTGGGAGGTGTGGTACAGTGGGACATGGGGTACAGTGGGAGATGTTGTACAGTGGGACATGGGCTACAGTGGGCATGTGGTACAGTGGGACATGGGTTACAGTGGGAAATGTGGTACAGTGGGACATGGGGTACAGTGGGACATGTGGTACAGTGGGGCATGGGATACAGTGAGACATGTGGTACAGTAGTACGTGGGTTACAGTGGAACATGGGGTACAGTGGGGCATGTGGCAAAATGTGACATGAGGTACAGTGGGACATGTGGTACAATGGAACAGGTGTTACAGTGGAACATGTGGTACAGTGGGACATGTGGTACAGTGGGGCATGGGATACAGTGATCCACAAAAAAAGATTCTACGCCAAGGCAATTGGAGCGATATGCAAGAGATGGGAAACATTGACAACGTCTGATGATTAAAAAGAATCCATATGACACTACAGGAAAGCATCCCTCGGCCCCTAACATTCAGACCCGAGAATACGGTAAATTTTCGGACGTAGCCTTAGTATCTCAGCCGCGCTTTTATTGCAGGTATTCATGTGGAGACTATGAAGTATCCATACGGCCTCTAGCACCAGCTTAGGCGGAGTTAGATACCCTAGCTCGGGACTTAACAACTCATCTGCTGTCCCGATTATGTTTATTATTATTATATGGCTTAGAGGTTTTTTTAGGGTAATGTGAGGGTTTTTTCTCCCCGTGACCTCCCCACCGCCTCGTTTGCTCCCTTGCGCCGCCATTTTGTACACACAGCCGCCATTTTGAACACACAGGCCGCCATTTTGAACACACTCTCACAGCCGCCATTTTGACCACACACATCCACAGAACGCCGAGCCAGTGACGTCATATGCAAATTTCTGAGGTCAAATTTTACTCGCTTCTGATTGACTGTCACCACCTCGTTTTCTCCTCAAATTATGCAAATTTCTGAGGTCAATGAGGTGTTAAATCAACTTTACCTACTACTAACGTCATTCATACAGTAAATCTCCAGGACTACTCCCCGAGATGTTGCGGGGTATCGATATACATGTTCGCTTTAAGAAATAATGCGGTGTTTCCAAGAATTCAATTCAATTCGTTTACTGGTTGAAGTGGTGTTTCTCACAACACCGTGTAGGGAAAAGAACCCAGGTCAATGGATTGTGATAGGATCAACTGTGCCCTCTTTAACTTTGTGATAGGATCAACTGTGCCTTCTTTAAGATTTCGAAAACACCGAGTTAACCCTACCTAGCTCCCTACCAAATTTTCTCCTCTATCTCCAGAACGACTAAACAATGAAAGCTGACCCTCCGCGATTTTTTTTGTATATCATATCGGGGCCATTTTGGGCCTATTTGCATACCCCCCCCCCCCCCCCCACTCAGACACCAAAGAGCCTGACACAACGATATGCACTGCGAAAATAAATTGTGTTGTATTCAACACAAAACATTTAAAACAACACAGTTGATCTTTTGCAGTGTAGTGCGGTAAGTTTCAGCCCTCTACCTCAAGGAGTAAGAGAAATATTCAGGGTGGGGGGATCCACCGTCACCCCCAGGCCTGGTTAAGACATAGCGGCTTCATTCCTATTGAGCAATAATCACCATAACATGAACTTAATGTACTGACTTCCGGTACTACTGTCCTCGTGGTAATGTGGTCATCGGCTGATTGAGACGAAGGATAGGGGAGATTGGTGTACTGTGGAACATGGGACACAGTGGGACATGTGGTACTGTGGGACATGTGGTACAGTGGGGCATGGGGTACAGTGGGACATGTGGTACAGTGCAAGATGTGGTACAGTGGGACATGTGGTACAGTAGAACATGTGGTACAATGGAACAGGTGGTACAGTGGAACATGTGGTACAGTGGGGCATGTGGTACAGTGAGACATGTGGTACAGTGGGACATGGGGTACAGTGGGACATGGGGTACAGTGGGACATGTGGTACAGTGGCACATGCGGTACGGTGGGACATGTGGTACAGTGGGTCATGTGGTACAGCACGACATGCGGTACAGTGGGACAAGGGGTACAGTGGGGCATGTGGTACAGTGGGAGATGTGGTACTCTGGGACATGTAGTACAGTGGGACATATGGTACAGTGGAACATGGGGTGCAGTGGGGCATGTGGTACAGTGGGACATGGGGTACAGCAGGACATGTGGGACATGGGGGACAGTGGGACATGTGACACAATGTGACATGTGGTACAGTGGGGCATGTGGTACAGTGGGCCATTGGGTACAGTGGGCCATGTGGTAGACTGGGAGGTGTGGTACAGTGGAACATGGGGGTACAGTGGGAGATGTTGTGCAGTGGGACATGGGGTAGAGTGGGGCATGTGGTACAGTGGGACACGGGCATTGTCAGATGTACCATATGTTTAGTTCTATTTAATCTATTCGATATTACCGTTCTATGAAACCATCTGATGAATATAAGAATCATATGCAAATAAATATATAGAGTGACGCGTGGACAATTTGACAGGCTGAAAAATTACACCAAATCACCCATTCACCATTTGGGTTACCAATTTATAATAACCTTAGACATTCAGGGAAGGAATTTACTGTTCGCTAACATTTATTTAGCCCATTCCACCCTTTGATATCTTGAATTTGAAAGAATTAAGTCCATATTTAGCAGATTTTACTGAGGTTTCATGAAAAACATAATAAAAAGCCTAGCAATGAATATGGAGTTTCACCTCATTCAATTTTCAGCCGTCGTCCACAAAAAAAGATTCTACGCCAAGGCAATTGGAGCGATATGCAAGAGATGGGAAAAATTGACAACGTCTGATGATTAAAAAGAATCCATATGACACTACAGGAAAGCATCTCTCGGCCCCTAACATTCAGACCCGAGAATACGGTAAATTCTCGGACGTAGCCTTAGTATCTCAGCCGCGCTTTTATTGCAGGTATTCATGTGGAGACTATGAAGTATCCATACGGCCTCTAGCACCAGCTTAGGCGGAGTTAGATACCCTAGCTCGGGACTTAACAACTCATCTGATGTTAATGGATGAGCATCGTGGACGTCGGATGAAGTAAACGTCTCAACATGGGGTAACCTGCATGGTAAATTCGAGAATACCCAGAATAACTAGCGTGTATTTGTTTTACATGTGTCTACATGAACACATGTGGAGCGAAGCTTGCAAACATGTGCCTAAAATACGTAATAGTGTCAAAACAGTATTAAATTGGAAATATCATAACCAGCCCCCCCCCCCCCCCCCGCCCGACCTTCCGATCTCAAACTTCAATGAAATGTAGCGGCAGAAATGCTGCCAGCCGAAATTTCACCTGTTGGAATGTCCCAAAAAACATATTACTAAATCAGCATGCAACGTGTGTTGAGTCAAACAATACATGAAAGAAAATATGACGATATGAATTGTGTACGCGACAGGCTTAAAACGTCCGATTTATTTTCCATGCTACTTTGAGAAGCTTACAATGAGAATGAGCAATGAAAGCGTGAAATCTGATACCCCGGTGATACTTTTCCGCCACAGTAACGCAATTGTAGGATACATCATGGTTTGACGTTCAAAGCATGACCTATATTGCGCGAGTGCATGACCGGGTCTTGCGTAGGAACGCTCCGCGATTTTTTTTGTATATCATATCGGGGCCATTTTGAGCCTATTTGCATACCCCTGGTAATTTGGTCATAGGCTAATTGAGACGAAGGATAGGGGAGATTGCTGTGCTGTGGAACATGGGACACAGTGGGACATGTGGTACTGTGGGACATGTGGTACAGTGGGGTATGGGGTACAGTGGGATATGTGGTACAGTGGAAGATGTGGTACAGTGGGACATGTGGTACAGTGGGACATGTGGTACAGTAGAACATGTGGTACAATGGAACAGGTGTTACAGTGGAACATGTGGTACAGTGGAACATGTGGTACAGTGGCACATGTGGTACAGTGAGACATGTGGTACAGTGGGACATGGGGTACAGTAGGACAAGGGGTCCAGTGGGACATGTGGTACAGTGGCACAGGAGGTACGGTGGGACATGTGGTACAGTGGGTCATGTGGTACAGCAGGACATGCGGTACAGTGGGACATGGGGCACAGTAAGACATGGGTACTGTGGGGTATTGGGTACAGTGGGACATGTGGTACAGTGGGACATGTTGTACAGTGGGACATGAGATACAGTGGGACATGTGGTACAGTGGGACATGGGGTACAGTGGGACATGTGGTACAGTGGGACAGTGGGACATGGGATACAGCAGGACTTGTGGGACATGGGGGTCAGTGGGACATGTGACACAATGTGACATGTGATACAGTGGGGCATGTGGTACGGTGGGCCATTGGGTACAGTGGGCCATGTGGTAGACTGGGAGGTGTGGTACAGTGGGACATGGGGTACAGTGGGAGATGTTGTACAGTGGGACATGGGGTACAGTGGGCATGTGGTACAGTGGGACATGGGTTACAGTGGGAAATGTGGTACAGTGGGACATGGGATACAGTGGGACATGTGGTACAGTGGGGCATGGGATACAGTGAGACATGTGATACAGTAGGACGTGGGTTACAGTGGAACATTGGGTACAGTGGGGCATGTGGCAAAATGTGACATGAGGTACCGTGGGACATGTGGTACAATGGAACAGGTGTTACAGTGGAACATGTGGTACAGTGGGACATGTGGTACAGTGGGGCATGGGATACAGTGATCCACAAAAAAAGATTCTACGCCAAGGCAATTGGAGCGATATGCAAGAGATGGGAAACATTGACAACGTCTGATGATTAAAAAGAATCCATATGACACTACAGGAAAGCATCCCTCGGCCCCTAACATTCAGACCCGAGAATACGGTAAATTTTCGGACGTAGCCTTAGTATCTCAGCCGCGCTTTTATTGCAGGTATTCATGTGGAGACTATGAAGTATCCATACGGCCTCTAGCACCAGCTTAGGCGGAGTTAGATACCCTAGCTCGGGACTTAACAACTCATCTGCTGTCCCGATTATGTTTATTATTATTATATGGCTTAGAGGTTTTTTTAGGGTAATGTGAGGGTTTTTTCTCCCCGTGACCTCCCCACCGCCTCGTTTGCTCCCTTGCGCCGCCATTTTGTACACACAGCCGCCATTTTGAACACACAGGCCGCCATTTTGAACACACTCTCACAGCCGCCATTTTGACCACACACATCCACAGAACGCCGAGCCAGTGACGTCATATGCAAATTTCTGAGGTCAAATTTTACTCGCTTCTGATTGACTGTCACCACCTCGTTTTCTCCTCAAATTATGCAAATTTCTGAGGTCAATGAGGTGTTAAATCAACTTTACCTACTACTAACGTCATTCATACAGTAAATCTCCAGGACTACTCCCCGAGATGTTGCGGGGTATCGATATACATGTTCGCTTTAAGAAATAATGCGGTGTTTCCAAGAATTCAATTCAATTCGTTTACTGGTTGAAGTGGTGTTTCTCACAACACCGTGTAGGGAAAAGAACCCAGGTCAATGGATTGTGATAGGATCAACTGTGCCCTCTTTAACTTTGTGATAGGATCAACTGTGCCTTCTTTAAGATTTCGAAAACACCGAGTTAACCCTACCTAGCTCCCTACCAAATTTTCTCCTCTATCTCCAGAACGACTAAACAATGAAAGCTGACCCTCCGCGATTTTTTTTGTATATCATATCGGGGCCATTTTGGGCCTATTTGCATACCCCCCCCCCCCCCCCCACTCAGACACCAAAGAGCCTGACACAACGATATGCACTGCGAAAATAAATTGTGTTGTATTCAACACAAAACATTTAAAACAACACAGTTGATCTTTTGCAGTGTAGTGCGGTAAGTTTCAGCCCTCTACCTCAAGGAGTAAGAGAAATATTCAGGGTGGGGGGATCCACCGTCACCCCCAGGCCTGGTTAAGACATAGCGGCTTCATTCCTATTGAGCAATAATCACCATAACATGAACTTAATGTACTGACTTCCGGTACTACTGTCCTCGTGGTAATGTGGTCATCGGCTGATTGAGACGAAGGATAGGGGAGATTGGTGTACTGTGGAACATGGGACACAGTGGGACATGTGGTACTGTGGGACATGTGGTACAGTGGGGCATGGGGTACAGTGGGACATGTGGTACAGTGCAAGATGTGGTACAGTGGGACATGTGGTACAGTGGGACATGTGGTACAGTAGAACATGTGGTACAATGGAACAGGTGGTACAGTGGAACATGTGGTACAGTGGGGCATGTGGTACAGTGAGACATGTGGTACAGTGGGACATGGGGTACAGTGGGACATGGGGTACAGTGGGACATGTGGTACAGTGGCACATGCGGTACGGTGGGACATGTGGTACAGTGGGTCATGTGGTACAGCAGGACATGCGGTACAGTGGGACAAGGGGTACAGTGGGACATGTGGTACAGTGGGAGATGTGGTACTCTGGGACATGTAGTACAGTGGGACATATGGTACAGTGGAACATGGGGTGCAGTGGGGCATGTGGTACAGTGGGACATGGGGTACAGCAGGACATGTGGGACATGGGGGACAGTGGGACATGTGACACAATGTGACATGTGGTACAGTGGGGCATGTGGTACAGTGGGCCATTGGGTACAGTGGGCCATGTGGTAGACTGGAGGTGTGGTACAGTGGAACATGGGGGTACAGTGGGAGATGTTGTGCAGTGGGACATGGGGTAGAGTGGGGCATGTGGTACAGTGGGACACGGGCATTGTCAGATGTACCATATGTTTAGTTCTATTTAATCTATTCGATATTACCGTTCTATGAAACCATCTGATGAATATAAGAATCATATGCAAATAAATATATAGAGTGACGCGTGGACAATTTGACAGGCTGAAAAATTACACCAAATCACCCATTCACCATTTGGGTTACCAATTTATAATAACCTTAGACATTCAGGGAAGGAATTTACTGTTCGCTAACATTTATTTAGCCCATTCCACCCTTTGATATCTTGAATTTGAAAGAATTAAGTCCATATTTAGCAGATTTTACTGAGGTTTCATGAAAAACATAATAAAAAGCCTAGCAATGAATATGGAGTTTCACCTCATTCAATTTTCAGCCGTCGTCCACAAAAAAAGATTCTACACCAAGGCAATTGGAGCGATATGCAAGAGATGGGAAAAATTGACAACGTCTGATGATTAAAAAGAATCCATATGACACTACAGGAAAGCATCTCTCGGCCCCTAACATTCAGACCCGAGAATACGGTAAATTCTCGGACGTAGCCTTAGTATCTCAGCCGCGCTTTTATTGCAGGTATTCATGTGGAGACTATGAAGTATCCATACGGCCTCTAGCACCAGCTTAGGCGGAGTTAGATACCCTAGCTCGGGACTTAACAACTCATCTGATGTTAATGGATGAGCATCGTGGACGTCGGATGAAGTAAACGTCTCAACATGGGGTAACCTGCATGGTAAATTCGAGAATACCCAGAATAACTAGCGTGTATTTGTTTTATATGTGTCTACATGAACACATGTGGAGCGAAGCTTGCAAACATGTGCCTAAAATACGTAATAGTGTCAAAACAGTATTAAATTGGAAATATCATAACCAGCCCCAGCCCCCCCCCCCCCGCCCGACCTTCCGATCTCAAACTTCAATGAAATGTAGCGGCAGAAATGCTGCCAGCCGAAATTTCACCTGTTGGAATGTCCCAAAAAACATATTACTAAATCAGCATGCAACGTGTGTTGAGTCAAACAATACATGAAAGAAAATATGACGATATGAATTGTGTACGCGACAGACTTAAAACGTCCGATTTATTTTCCATGCTACTTTGAGAAGCTTACAATGAGAATGAGCAATGAAAGCGTGAAATCTGATACCCCGGTGATACTTTTCCGCCACAGTAACGCAATTGTAGGATACATCATGGTTTGACGTTCAAAGGATGACCTATATTGCGCGAGTGCATGACCGGGTCTTGCGTAGGAACGCTCCGCGATTTTTTTTGTATATCATATCGGGGCCATTTTGAGCCTATTTGCATACCCCTCCCTCCCCCCCCCTCACTCAGACACCAAAGCCGTCATCCTTGGGTTTTCCACAGTTTCTGGTAGAGCCTGACACAACGATATGCACTGCGAAAATAAATTGTGTTGTATTCAACACAAAACATTTAAAACAACACAATTTATCTTTTGCAGTGTAGTGCGGTAAGTTTCAGCCCTCTACCTCAAGGAGTAAGAGAAATATTTAGGGTGTGGGGATCCACCGTCACCCCCAGGCCTGGTTAAGATATAGCGGCTTCATTCCTATTGAGCAATAATCATCATAACATGAACTTAATGTACTGACTTCCGGTACTATTGTCCTCGTGGTAATTTGGTCATAGGCTGATTGAGACGAAGGATAGGGGAGATTGCTGTGCTGTGGAACATGGGACACAGTGGGACATGTGGTACTGTGGGACATGTGGTACAGTGGGGCATGGGGTACAGTGGGACATGTGGTACAGTGGAACATGTGGTACAGTGGGACATGTGGTACAGTGGGACATGTGGTACAGTAGAACATGTGGTACAATGGAACAGGTGTTACAGTGGAACATGTGGTACAGTGGAACATGTGGTACAGTGGCACATGTGGTACAGTGAGACATGTGGTACAGTGGGACATGGGGTACAGTGGGACAAGGGGTCCAGTGGGACATGTGGTACAGTGGCACAGGCGGTACGGTGGGACATGTGGTACAGTGGGTCATGTGGTACAGCAGGACATGCGGTACAGTGGGACATGGGGCACAGTAAGACATGGGTACTGTGGGGTATTGGGTACAGTGGGACATGTGGTACAGTGGGACATGTTGTACAGTGGGACATGAGATACAGTGGGACATGTGGTACAGTGGGACATGGGGTACAGTGGGACATGTGGTACAGTGGGACAGTGGGACATGGGATACAGCAGGACTTGTGGGACATGGGGGTCAGTGGGACATGTGACACAATGTGACATGTGATACAGTGGGGCATGTGGTACGGTGGGCCATTGGGTACAGTGGGCCATGTGGTAGACTGGGAGGTGTGGTACAGTGGGACATGGGGTACAGTGGGAGATGTTGTACAGTGGGACATGGGGTACAGTGGGCATGTGGTACAGTGGGACATGGGTTACAGTGGGAAATGTGGTACAGTGGGACATGGGGTACAGTGGGACATGTGGTACAGTGGGGCATGGGATACAGTGAGACATGTGGTACAGTAGGACGTGGGTTACAGTGGAACATGGGGTACAGTGGGGCATGTGGCAAAATGTGACATGAGGTACAGTGGGATATGTGGTACAATGGAACATGTGTTACAGTGGAACATGTGGTACAGTGGGACATGTGGTACAGTGGGGCATGGGATACAGTGATCCACAAAAAAAGATTCTACGCCAAGGCAATTGGAGCGATATGCAAGAGATGGGAAACATTGACAACGTCTGATGATTAAAAAGAATCCATATGACACTACAGGAAAGCATCCCTCGGCCCCTAACATTCAGACCCGAGAATACGGTAAATTTTCGGACGTAGCCTTAGTATCTCAGCCGCGCTTTTATTGCAGGTATTCATGTGGAGACTATGAAGTATCCATACGGCCTCTAGCACCAGCTTAGGCGGAGTTAGATACCCTAGCTCGGGACTTAACAACTCATCTGATGTTAATGGATGAGCATGTGGTACAGTGGGACATGTTGTACAGTGGGACATGAGATACAGTGGGACATGTGGTACAGTGGGACATGGGGTACAGTGGGACATGTGGTACAGTGGGAGATGTGGTACACTGGGACATGTGGTACAGTTGGACATGTGGTACAGTGGGACATGTGGTACAGTGGGACATGGGATACAGTGGGAGATGTGGTACAGTGGGACATGTGGTACAGTGGGACATGTAGTAGAGTGGGACATGTGGTACAGTGGGACATGGGATACAGCAGGACTTGTGGGGCATGGGGGTCAGTGGGACATGTGACACAATGTGACATGTGGTACAGTGGGGCATGTGGTACGGTAGGCCATTGGGTACAGTGGGCCATGTGGTAGACTGGGAGGTGTGGTACAGTGGGACATGGGGTACAGTGGGAGATGTTGTACAGTGGGACATGGGGTACAGTGGGCATGTGGTACAGTGGGACATGGCTTACAGTGGGAAATGTGGTACAGTGGGACATGGGGTACAGTGGGACATGTGGTACAGTGGGGCATGGGATAAAGTGAGACATGTGGTACAGTAGGACGTGGGTTACAGTGGAACATGGGGTACAGTGGGGCATGTGGCAAAATGTGACATGAGGTACAGTGGGACATGTGGTACAGTGGGACATTGGGTACAGTGGAAGATGTGGTACAGTGGGACATGTGGTACAGTGGGTCATTGGGTACAGTGGGACATGTGGTACAATGGAACAGGTGTTACAGTGGAACATGTGGTACAGTGGGACATGTGGTACAGTGAGACATGTGGTACAGTGGGGCATGGGGGACAGTGGGTCATGTGGTACAGCAGGACATGGGGTACAGTGGGACATGGGGCACAGTAAGACATGGGTACAGTGGGACATGGGTTACAGTGGGGTATGGGGTACAGTGGGACATGTGGTACACTGGGACATGTGGTACACTGGGACATGGGATACAGTGGGACATGTGGTACAGTGGGACAAGGGGTACAGTGGGACATGTGGTACAGTGGGAGATGTGGTACTCTGGGACATGTAGTACAGTGGGGCATATGGTACAGTGGAACATTGGGTGCAGTGGGACATGTGGTACAGTGGGACATGGGGTACAGCAGGACATGTGGGACATGGGGGACAGTGGGACATGTGACACAATGTGACATGTGGTACAGTGGGGCATGTGGTACAGTGGGCCATTGGGTACAGTCGGCCATGTGTTAGACTGGGAGGTGTGGTACAGTGGAACATGGGGGTACAGTGGGAGATGTTGTGCAGTGGGACATGGGGTAGAGTGGGGCATGTGGTACAGTGGGACACGGGCATTGTCAGATGTACCATATGTTTAGTTCTATTTAATCTATTCGATATTACCGTTCTATGAAACCATCTGATGAATATAAGAATCATATGCAAATAAATATATAGAGTGACGCGTGTACAATTTGACAGGCTGAAAAATTACACCAAATCACCCATTCACCATTTGGGAGGTGTGGTACAGTGGGACATGGGGTACAGTGGGAGATGTTGTACAGTGGGACATGGGGTACAGTGGGCATGTGGTACAGTGGGACATGGCTTACAGTGGGAAATGTGGTACAGTGGGGCATGGGGTACAGTGGGACATGTGGTACAGTGGGACATGTGGTACAGTGAGACATGTGGTACAGTGGGACATGGGACACAGTGGGCCATGTGGTACAGCAGGACATGGGGTACAGTGGGACATGGGGCACAGTAAGACATGGGTACAGTGGGACATGGGTTACAGTGGGGTATGGGGTACAGTGGGACATGTGGTACACTGGGACATGTGGTACACTGGGACATGGGATACAGTGGGACATGTGGTACAGTGGGACAAGGGGTACAGTGGGACATGTGGTACAGTGGGAGATGTGGTACTCTGGGACATGTAGTACAGTGGGGCATATGGTACAGTGGAACATGGGTGCAGTGGGACATGTGGTACAGTGGGACATGGGGTACAGCAGGACATGTGAGACATGGGGGACAGTGGGACATGTGACACAATGTGACATGTGGTACAGTGGGGCATGTGGTACAGTGGGCCATTGGGTACAGTCGGCCATGTGGTAGACTGGGAGGTGTGGTACAGTGGAACATGGGGTACAGTGGGAGATGTTGTGCAGTGGGACATGGGGTAGAGTGGGGCATGTGGTACAGTGGGGCACGGGCATTGTCAGATGTACCATATGTTTAGTTCTATTTAATCTATTCGATATTACCGTTCTATGAAACCATCTGATGAATATAAGAATCATATGCAAATAAATATATAGAGTGACGCGTGTACAATTTGACAGGCTGAAAAATTACACCAAATCACCCATTCACCATTTGGGAGGTGTGGTACAGTGGGACATGGGGTACAGTGGGAGATGTTGTACAGTGGGACATGGGGTACAGTGGGCATGTGGTACAGTGGGACATGGCTTACAGTGGGAAATGTGGTACAGTGGGACATGGGGTACAGTGGGACATGTGGTACAGTGGGGCATGGGATAAAGTGAGACATGTGGTACAGTAGGACGTGGGTTACAGTGGAACATGGGGTACAGTGGGGCATGTGGCAAAATGTGACATGAGGTACAGTGGGACATGTGGTACAATGGAACAGCTGTTACAGTGGAACATGTGGCACAGTGGGACATGTGGTACAGTGGGGCATGGGATACAGTGAGACATGTGGTACAGTAGGACGTGGGTTACAGTGGAACATGGGGTACAGTGGGGCATGTGGCAAAATGTGACATGAGGTACAGTGGGACATGTGGTACAGTGGGACATTGGGTACAGTGGAACATGTGGTACAGTGGGACATGTGGTACAGTGGGACATTGGGTACAGTGGGACATGTGGTACAATGGAACAGGTGTTACAGTGGAACATGTGGTACAGTGGAACATGTGGTACAGTGGAACATGTGGTACAGTGGGGCATGTGGTACAGTGAGACATGTGGTACAGTGGGGCATGGGGGACAGTGGGTCATGTGGTACAGCAGGACATGGGGTACAGTGGGACATGGGGCACAGTAAGACATGGGTACAGTGGGACATGGGGTACAGTGGGGTATGGGGTACAGTGGGACATGTGGTACAGTGGGACATGTGGTACAGTGGGACATGTGGTACAGTGGGACATGGGGTACAGTGGGACATGTGGTACAGTGGGAGATGTGGTACTCTGGGACATGTGGTACAGTGGGACATATGGTACAGTGGAACATGGGGTGCAGTGGGACATGTGGTACAGTGGGACATGGGGTACAGCAGGACATGTGGGACATGGGGGACAGTGGGACATGTGACACAATGTGACATGTGGTACAGTGGGGCATGTGGTACAGTGGGCCATTGGGTACAGTGGGCCATGTGGTAGACTGGGAGGTGTGGTACAGTGGAACATGGGGGTACAGTGGGAGATGTTGTGCAGTGGGACATGGGGTAGAGTGGGGCATGTGGTACAGTGGGACACGGGCATTGTCAGATGTACCATATGTTTAGTTCTATTTAATCTATTCGATATTACCGTTCTATGAAACCATCTGATGAATATAAGAATCATATGCAAATAAATATATAGAGTGACGCGTGGACAATTTGACAGGCTGAAAAATTACACCAAATCACCCATTCACCATTTGGGTTACCAATTTATAATAACCTTAGACATTCAGGGAAGGAATTTACTGTTCGCTAACATTTATTTAGCCCATTCCACCCTTTGATATCTTGAATTTGAAAGAATTAAGTCCATATTTAGCAGATTTTACTGAGGTTTCATGAAAAACATAATAAAAAGCCTAGCAATGAATATGGAGTTTCACCTCATTCAATTTTCAGCCGTCGTCCACAAAAAAAGATTCTACGCCAAGGCAATTGGAGCGATATGCAAGAGATGGGAAAAATTGACAACGTCTGATGATTAAAAAGAATCCATATGACACTACAGGAAAGCATCTCTCGGCCCCTAACATTCAGACCCGAGAATACGGTAAATTCTCGGACGTAGCCTTAGTATCTCAGCCGCGCTTTTATTGCAGGTATTCATGTGGAGACTATGAAGTATCCATACGGCCTCTAGCACCAGCTTAGGCGGAATTAGATACCCTAGCTCGGGACTTAACAACTCATCTGATGTTAATGGATGAGCATCGTGGACGTCGGATGAAGTAAACGTCTCAACATGGGGTAACCTGCATGGTAAATTCGAGAATACCCAGAATAACTAGCGTGTATTTGTTTTACATGTGTCTACATGAACACATGTGGAGCGAAGCTTGCAAACATGTGCCTAAAATACGTAATAGTGTCAAAACAGTATTAAATTGGAAATATCATAACCAGCCCCAGCCCCCCCCCCCCCGCCCGACCTTCCGATCTCAAACTTCAATGAAATGTAGCGGCAGAAATGCTGCCAGCCGAAATTTCACCTGTTGGAATGTCCCAAAAAACATATTACTAAATCAGCATGCAACGTGTGTTGAGTCAAACAATACATGAAAGAAAATATGACGATATGAATTGTGTACGCGACAGGCTTAAAACGTCCGATTTATTTTCCATGCTACTTTGAGAAGCTTACAATGAGAATGATCAATGAAAGCGTGAAATCTGATACCCCGGTAATACCTTTCCGCCACAGTAACGCAATTGTAGGATACATCATGGTTTGACGTTCAAAGGATGACCTATATTGCGCGAGTGCATGACCGGGTCTTGCGTAGGAACGCTCCGCGATTTTTTTTGTATATCATATCGGGGCCATTTTGAGCCTATTTGCATACCCCTCCCCCCCCCCCCCTCACTCAGACACCAAAGCCGTCATCCTTGGGTTTTCCACAGTTTCTGGTAGAGCCTGACACAACGATATGCACTGCGAAAATAAATTGTGTTGTATTCAACACAAAACATTTAAAACAACACAATTTATCTTTTGCAGTGTAGTGCGGTAAGTTTCAGCCCTCTACCTCAAGGAGTAAGAGAAATATTTAGGGTGTGGGGATCCACCGTCACCCCCAGGCCTGGTTAAGATATAGCGGCTTCATTCCTATTGAGCAATAATCACCATAACATGAACTTAATGTACTGACTTCCGGTACTACTGTCCTCGTGGTAATTTGGTCATAGGCTGATTGAGACGAAGGATAGGGGAGATTGCTGTACTGTGGAACATGGGACACAGTGGGACATGTGGTACTGTGGGACATGTGGTACAGTGGGGCATGGGGTACAGTGGGACATGTGGTACAGTGGAAGATGTGGTACAGTGGGACATGTGGTACAGTGGGACATGTGGTACAGTAGAACATGTGGTACAATGGAACAGGTGTTACAGGGGAACATGTGGTACAGTGGAACATGTAGTACAGTGGGACATGTGGTACAGTTGAGACATGTGGTACAGTGGGACATGGGGTACAGTGGGACATGGGGTCCAGTGGGACATGTGGTACAGTGGCACAGGCGGTACGGTGGGACATGTGGTACAGTGGGTCATGTGGTACAGCAGGACATGCGGTACAGTGGGACATGGGGCACAGTAAGACATGGGTACTGTGGGGTATAGGGTACAGTGGGACATGTGGTACAGTGGGACATGTTGTACAGTGGGACATGAGATACAGTGGGACATGTGGTACAGTGGGAAATGGGGCAAAGTGGGACATGTGGTACAGTGGGAGACGTGGTACACTGGGACATGTGGTACAGTTGGACATGTGGTACAGTGGGACATGTGGTAAGGTGGGACATGGGACAAAGTGGGAGACGTGGTACTGTGGGACATGTGGTACAGTTGGACATGTAGTAGAGTGGGACATGTGGTACCGTGGGACATATGGTACAGTGGAACAGGGGGTGCAGTGGGACATGTGGTACAGTGGGACATGGGATACAGCAGGACTTGTGGGACATGGGGGTGAGTGGGACATGTGACGCAATGTGACATGTGGTACAGTGGGGCATGTGGTACGGTGGGCCATTGGGTACAGTGGGCCATGTGGTAGACTGGAAGTGTGGTACAGTGGGACATGGGGTACAGTGGGAGATGTTGTACAGTGGGACATGGGGTACAGTGGGGCATGTGGTACAGTGGGACATGGGTTACAGTGGGAAATGTGGTACAGTGGGACATGGGGTACAGTGGGACATGTGGTACAGTGGGGCATAGGATACAGTGAGACATGTGGTACAGTAGGACGTGGGTTACAGTGGAACATGGGGTACAGTGGGACATGTGGCAAAATGTGACATGAGGTACAGTGGGACATGTGGTACAATGGAACAGGTGTTACAGTGGGACATGTGGTACAGTGAGACAAGTGGTACAGTGGGACATGGGGGACATGTGGTACAGTGGCACATGTGGTACGGTTGGACATGCGGTACAGTGGGTCATGTGGTACAGCAGGACATGGGGTACAGTGGGACATGGGGCACAGTAAGACATGGGTACAGTGGGACATGGAGTACAGTGGGGTATGGGGTACAGTGGGACATGTGGTACACTGGGACATGTGGTACAGTGGGACATGGGATACAGTGGGACATGTGGTACAGTGGGACAAGGGGTACAGTGGGGCATGTGGTACAGTGGGACAAGGAGTACAGTGGGACATGTGGTACAGTGGGAGATGTGGTACACTGGGACATGTTGTACAGTGGGACATATGGTAGAGTGGAACATGGGGTGCAGTGGGACATGTGGTACAGTGGGACATGGGGTACAGCAGGACATGTGGGACATGGGGACAGTGGGACATGTGACACAATGTGACATGTGGTACAGTGGGACATGTGGTACAGTGGGCCATTGGGTACAGTGGGCCATGTGGTAGACTGGGAGGTGTGGTACAGTGGGACATGGGGGTACAGTGGGAGATGTTGTGCAGTGGGACATGGGGTAGAGTGGGGCATGTGGTACAGTGGGACATGGGCAATGTCAGATGTACATTATGTTTAGTTCTATTTAATCTATTCGATAGTACCGTTCTATGAAACCATCTGATGAATATAAGAATCATATGTAAATAAATATATAGAGTGACGCGTGGACAATTTGACAGGCTGAAAAATTATACCAAATCATCCATTCACCATTTGGGTTACCAATTTATAATAACCTTAGACATTCAGGGAAGGAATTTACTGTTCGCTAACATTTATTTAGCCCATTCCACCCTTTGATATCTTGTATTTGAAAGAATTAAGAATTATTATTGCCTCAGATTTTACTGAGGTTTCATGAAAAACATAATAAAAAGCCCAGCAATGAATATGGAGTTTCATTCAATTTTCAGCCGTCTTCCACCAAAAAAGATTCTACGCCAAGGCAATTGGACCGATATGCAAGAGATGGGGAAAATTTACAACGTCTGATGATTAAAAAGAATCCATATGACACTACAGGAAAGCATCTCTCGGCCCCTAACATTCAGACCCGAGAATACGGTAAATTCTCGGACGTAGCCTTAGTATCTCAGCCGCGCTTTTATTGCAGGTATTCATGTGGAGACTATGAAGTATCCATACGACCTCTAGCACCAGCTTAGGCGGAATTAGATACCCTAGCTCGGGACTTAACAACTCATCTGATGTTAATGGATGAGCGTCGTGGACGTCGGATGAAGTAAACGTCTCAACATGGGGTAACCTGCATGGTAAATTCGAGAATACCCAGAATAACTAGCGTGTATTTGTTTTATATGTGTCCACATGAACACATGTGGAGCGAAGCTTGCAAACATGTGCCTAAAATACGTAATAGTGTCAAAACAGTATTAAATTGAAAATATCATAACCAGCCCCCCTCCCCCACCGACCTTCCGATCTCAAACTTCAATGAAATGTAGCGGCAGAAATGCTGCCAGCCGAAATTTCACCTGTCGGAATGTCCCAAAAAACATATTACTAAATCAGCATGCAACGTGTGTTGAGTCAAGCAATACCTATTGACTCGTGCAAGAAAGAAAATATGACGATATGAATTGTGTACGCGACAGGCTTAAAACCTCCGATTTATTTTCCATGCTACTTTGAGAAGCTTACAATGAGAATGATCAATGAAAGCGTGAAATCTGATACCCCGGTAATCATACCTTTCCGCCACAGTAACGCAATTGTAGGATACATCATGGTTTGACGTTCAAAGGATGACCTATTTTGCGCGAGAGCATGACCGGGTCTTAACTATTTTCTGGCGCGGTATTCGATTATTTGACTAGCGTCATTCCGATTTCTAAATAGTAGTTACTAGGATATTATGTGTGCGACCACAGGTGTTTGGCAAGTTAATTGGCTGGAGGGTATCGTCAACAATAGATCGGACAAGGTGAATCACTAAAGTACGACCTCCTCACGATCATCCGTATACATTTTCACAGAAATTAGCCTACCTCTATATTTCACCTCATATTTTATTTTTAGAGGTTAATTCTTCATGCTACCATCCAAAGATTCTCATAATCCATCAATTATGGGTGGTAAATCGTCAAAATACTCTGAATGTTAGCGTTCAGACAACTTCCGTTACAATTTCGACCAAACTCGGCAATCTCCGTTCGGTTTCCTGATTCAAGTCTCGCCGTTGCGGTCACGCCCAATTTTTTCCGGAGCGGCCGCAATATCACGGTTTTTATTCAAACAGATCTCTATTTCTTATTATTTTTTTATTCCATCCATTTTTATTTCCATCCATTTCATAATTTTATTTGTTATATACCACAGCTAATGATCCCGTAATATTAGCTGGTGGAGATCGTTGTACAGGTGATAAAGATCGTTTGCACTGGAAGAGACCTGTTTGGATAAAGACTGTGAATACATCCAGGGTTGATATCGGCGCTGCAATAAAACGGAGATTGCCGTGTTTGGCCGAAGTTGTAACGGAAGTTGTCTGGACGCTAGAATTCAGAGAGTTTTGACGATTTACCACCCATAATTGATGAATTATGAGAATGTTTGGATGGTAGCATGAAGAATTAACCTCTAAAGAATAAATAGGAGGTGAAATATAGAGGTAGGCTGATTTCTGTGAAAATGTATACGGATGATCGAGAGGAGGTCGTACTTTAGTGATTCACCTTGTCCAATCTATTGTTGACAATACCCCCCAGCTAAAGAACTTGCCAAACACCTGTGTGTGCGACTGTGCTCATGATTTCAACAAGAATTGTTTTCACCTCAGAATCAATTATTTTGCACGAATGCACTTGCTCATGGCCCTGTTACTCGAGAATGGCGAGACTCAGTGCCGTGCATTTTTTTTAAGTATACAATATAATATTGCACTTCATGCCAATTGAACAATTTCTTGTAGTGGAAGTATTTTATTTTGGTACTTCTGTATTACACTTGACCTGGGAAATTTATGAATGCTTATAAATTTAGAAATTAAGACGTTAGTACTACACAGGGTCTGCGCTGCTTCATGACGATACTCAACCCATCCCAACTCAGTAAAATGGCATTCTAATACCCTCCGATTAAATCCGTGTACCCGACTGGTCAGCTAAAAAAAATTGCCACCGTTTAATTTGCACTTACAGTCGTTAATCATTTTTGCTTAGCGCATTCCAGCGTACCGGGGAAATATAATTGAAGCAATGTGGGATATGTAAATCGCGAAGCGACTTAGTGGTTCTCAGGAGACATATTTGTACTGATTAGAAGAGTATTGAAAAAGTATATATGTCTTTCATTTTTAAGACAGTGATGCTAATGCAAAAAAATTAAAAGTGACACAAATTTGGGGGAAGCGCATACCAATGTAGACTTATATGTATATTGATATTACAAATTAAGGTGTGGGGTTGCCAAAATATCTAAAACTTCCTTTACTGGCCTGTTTTTAGTCTTTTATTAGTCTGTTATCATAGACTCGGTGTTATCGAGTTTAAGCGATAATGTACAAATGTTCAACTCCGTCTCGCGTAACTCTCAACAGAGTGGCATGTATAAAGCTTTCATATGCATTTTCATATTTTATGTTGTCGTACGTGGTGAGAAGTAAAGAAAAAACTATCTATCTATCTATATCATATATATTTAATCGATTTTACTGCCGAAAGTTTCAGTACTAACACATCCCCGTGATTAATCATGTGACGTCATGTATGGACCGTCTCAATAAACCTCTCGCGTTTATCCAATAACTCACGTGGTATCAGCCGGGGATTTGTAATTCATTCTCGGTGGGAATATGTTTCATTTGTAATGCGTTCTTCTTGAGAATAGTCTTTAAATTTATCATACTGTTTCTAAATAGACATGTGACTCTTGGCAGTTATCATGCAAAAGCTGTCGAATGTATCGTGATCAACGCCTGATATATTAAGTGCTAGGAACAACTATATATCAATTTCATTGTAGTACTGAGGTTTCGTGGAAAAATATAATTTCAGCTGAAAATTGAAGATGGTGTCCTTGTCGCGTCAGATATCTGTGACTACTACACTGATACTTATTGACTAGCGCGTTCACGGTCAACCATTCAGCGCACAAATATCAGAGATTTGCCATAAATAAATGCGGAGGTTCATTTTAGCTGATTACACCCATCAGAGGACAGCTTTTCTAATTCACAGGTACTGAGAAGCATCTCGCCGGTTGTCATGTAACAGTCATATGTTTGTACTCTACTTGCTAAATAATAAATAAAATCATCGGATTCCTTATCCTATCACATGTAGCTTTCTAATTAGTTGTTATTCTAATTTAATATCCCCAAATTATGTGTTTTCCTCAAACCTCTCCAACCTACTGCAAATGGAACATCACGTGTTTGCAATTCAAAACTAACAACAGGCTTGTAAATACGACACATGCGACAAGGCTGTTTACAATCAATTGACGTCAGATGTTCAAACGATTGAAAGAATAAATGTAATACTGTATAGTGTCAGTAACTTCAGTACAAAAGTTTCACAAATGTGTATAAAAGTTTCACAAATGTGTGCGGAATTTCGTTGAACATTACAGTGATTAAACTGCATCTGGTTGATCGCCTATTCGACAAACCTGAATGAATGTTTAATCACCATACAGTATGTACAATATGTATATATATGTATAAAACTGAGAATGGCGGGAATAAAACCCCAGAGGGTTTGTTATATCCCAAATGGTAAGAAATACAATATATTGGCAGGAAGCGATTGATGTGGTCAGAATTCATGGATTAAATGATATAATGGTGAATAGACTGCGTCGCACTGCTGAGCTCCTATTATAATATAATTGACAAATAAAGAGAATATGCCGTTGGAGCTCGGTAGCCCAAGTAAATAACGATTTTACATAAAAGAGGGAATTGTCACATGTATACAATAATGGAATTATGTACAATGTCGAAGTATACCTTTATAAGTATACATGTTTATTTCCGTACGATTATTTACGAGTTGGTTTATCATTTGATTTTGCTATAGTCCTCTCAATCGATCAGCCATGGAAACTAAACTTGCTTCAATTTATTTTTCGATTGTTATCACGCTTCATCGGGAATAGATATTGCTCGGAGAGATATGTATGAGGTGGGAAATTTTTGAAGCAAAAATCAACCACATGAAAGCTTTTCTCGGCCTCTCCATTCAGATTCCAGAATACGGAGGATTCGCAGACGTAGCTTTAGTATCTAAGCCGCGCTATGTTCATACGGAGTCTATGAGGTAACCAAACGGACCATAGATCCGGCTTAACTGGAATTCGACGCGCTACCTCGAGGGCTGTAGTGACAGATCAGCTCAAATAGCTTTCTCCTGTACCCTTACGCAATAACACATTCAACAACACATATATTTGGAATTGTTATGCGGTGTTAGCCGTGTTTATTCGTTATTTCTGTTCACAAATCTCATTAACGTTTTACATCACTCCTTTCATAACATCAACCATGTTCAATCATAATAAAACAATTCAGTGTACATCATGGTAAATATTAGCAGGGTCTTTTACTCAAACGTAAAATACCGCTTTCATGCGATTATCACAGATCACATTACTCTATACATCTTTCATTCCACGTCACCAACCATGTTCAATCACATTATCAATGGAAATAATCCAAGGCCCAATTTTAATACCAAACAGGCTATTTTGCCAACCAAATATTCTACCGGCTCTGCAGTTCATCAGGTAGTCTAATGGCTCTTCAGCTCACCAAGTATTCTAATGGCTCTTCAGCTCAACAAGTATTCTAATGGCTCGTCAGCTCACCAAGTATTCTAATGGCTCTTCAGCTCACCAAGTATTCTAATGGCTCTTCAGCTCACTATTCAGATCACTCAGTATTCTAATGGCTCTTCAGCGCATCTAGCTATGCATATTAAAAATTGCATAATTCAATATTATAGTAAAGTCAGATTACTACAATTAGTACATCCACGTATCCCATTGACGGACAATATTTATAACCGCTTTGTACACCGAGTATTCTAAGGGCTCTTCAGCCTCAAAAATCATAATATCGCTATATATGTTCATTCAAGATGAACAGTTCTTCGAACAACATCACAAGTCGATTTTTCCAAATAGATTAGACAAAACCTGTATAATACCGCTTTCAAAAAGGCACAAATGCTCATTGATATGGCATATTCTAATGACCAGCCAACTAAGCATATTCAATATTGCATAAGTCAATATTATCTTAAAATCGTATTATGCTATTGGCAAACGAAAACATACAACCTATTTAGGAGTCATCAAGTATTCTAAGGCTCTTCAGCCTCAAAAGCATAATATCACATACGATGGGTATAAGCGCATTCAAAATGAAAAGTGCATCGAACAGTACAAATACTGTTTTCAGTTCACTCCGGTGGTTTTCTACCAAACAAAACCTGTATAACAACACTTCCAAAATGGGAAAAATGCAGGAAAAAGATGACAAACCGCCTTGTACATACCAAGTATTTTAATGGCTCTACAGCCCATCCAAATATGCATATTCAATATTGCATAATTCAATATTTTATCAAACTCTATATGCATGTAGCTTAGCTATATGCGCATATCTTTTTTAATGGATATGTACAACTGCAAAATGGGCCATCAAGTAATCTAAGGCCCTTCAGCCTTAAAGAGATAATATCATATACGATCGGTATAATCTCATTCAAAATTAAAAGTGTTACGAACAGTGATATAGGTACTATTCATTCACAGTCGTTTTACTTAAACGCACCAACCAAAGCATGTATAACACCACCTTCAAAATGAGCGTAAATGCAAGTAAGATGACACGCATATGTACATTTTTATTTGAATACATATGCCATGTTATTGACCTAAGAAATAAAGATTTCTAGATCAACCATATGAGATACAGTCAAATGAATACATTCATTTCCCGCCTTTCGTCTTAACACTGTCGTGTGTTAAGGCTTAGCAAACCGCTGACGAGATAGCCTGACCATACAACTGACCTCTATTTAAACCAGAAACCCCCGCCAATGTTATAACAGCTCACAGGACGCCCATGCACCTGTTATAACATTTCACTCCTCCACGTGTGATTCTTGCTTCCCCAGAAGAAAGTAATTTCGTGCTATTTCCTCATGTCAAGCGCAAGAGATTATATTTCTCCTGTACCCTTACGAAACGACACATTCAAAAACACATATATTTGAAATTGTCATGCGGTGGTAGCCGAGACTCAAAGAAAGAGTTCAAAAACAAGTAAGTGATAGGGACATGTTCAACATATCCTCAATAAAATCTTTATATATCCGCCTTTAGCGTTTTCTCTTTCCATCTAACGTGAAAATCGTTCAGTGAAAACATCAGTTTGCCCGGATATGGCAGAGATTTTGACAAATCTCCTAAAAATATTCTCTGACATTTCAGATATCTCAGTCATAATTAAATATCTCTCAGTGTTATAAATGGGACACTGTTATCAAGCAGGCGCCATCTTAGTGCCTGTCTTCGATTTTTGATAATCGCAGTCATATAAACATCAAAAAGCACAAGGCCTGAGCGCTTAATATACAGAAAATTAACTGAATCCAAAATAAATCAGCTTTAGCAAGTAAACACATAGCAATAATTCTCGGATCCACTTATGTTCGGTTACCGTAAATCACCGTTTACTTTTTCTACGTGATAAGTGTAGTCAACAAGCTCTTATTAGCCTCTATTATGTTCTACTTCGTTGCACTCAAACGAACAAATAGTTTATCATTTCCACAAAACTCTTATCTTTCCCAACTATTTATTCATAAATAGAGCAGCCTGAGCCTTGAAGTCCGAGCTCGCGCAGTACAAACCGGTACACCATGAATGTTGGGAAATGCATTGAAATTCGGAAATTGAAAACCCTATGGAGTAACCTTCATCGATACCGGACGCCGCCCAGGAAAAAACAGAGATAAAATAGCATGTAAAAACTCTGAAAACCTGTGTCCGGAGCAGTGCGCCAAGCATCTCCAGCCAAGGAGACGAACTCCACCCCTCCGTGCATACAATCTATATGCATAATGCAAATTTTTTTACATAAATCATCCGTGATAACCACTGTGACGATGCAATCCAGGCCAGCGTCCTCCAATGCGCTATGCCAATGTGACGGGACAAAGACAGCCCCTGCTTCAAATACATTCATGAACATATCTGTAACGAAAACATAAACATTATAGTCCTCATTTTTCTATCATGGTATCAATTGAACTTCCAAATGAACGTTCTGCTGTAGTCATAATTCAAAATAGACATACATGTAGCTAGGCATTGTCAGTCAAACTTCATACTTTTGCATATATTAAGATTTCAAAATTCTGGTCGTCTGTAAACCATTTAAATTCTTTTCTGCTTTTTAAAACATTTATAAAACCAAGAAAAACAATTATATGAAATGCCATCAACTTTCTTCGTGCATGTCGAGCTCTTTATATAACATTTCAATATCAGATCACTGACCAATCACCACTACCTGCCATGTTTCAATAGCATAACACAAAGTATAAATACTTTCTCCTCTCTTCCGTGCATAAAATCTATTTCACATAAATCATCCGTGACAACCACTGTGACGATGCAATCCACACCAGCGTCCTCCAATGCGCTAAAACCAATGTGACGAGACAAAGACCGGCCCTGCTTCAAATCATTCAACAACATATCTGTAATGAAAACATAAACATTATAGTCCTCTGTAAAATCATATCAAAGTACATATCGCTCTCCCCGAACAAACCATTCCTATGGTCTTTATTTTAAAGAAGTTATCTTGAATATATTATTTATGAAATAACATACCTAGGGCGGAATAGTGAACATTATCAGGGAAAATACCACTTTGGAATAACTTAAGTTTCCTTTGCCCTACAGTGTGACATATGTTTAAAAACTCGCGAGGCTATACAATGCGATTATTCTCAATTGCCCGTTCTGTTGTAAACAGTTCAACATAACCACGCCCAGGATTCCATTAACGTGAATTGAATCGATCGAATTTCTCACTGTTATGAATGGCAAATCGGTCTGCATTAAATGGACCCAACATACTGTTGACATGTTCAAACAACATGAATTTGCCAGTCACCACTCTAATAATCAGCTTCTTCATGTTTCTAGCGTGGTATCAGTTGAACTTCCAAATGAACGTTCTGCTGTATGCATAATTCAAAATAGACATAGCTAGGCATTTTTAGACAAATTTCATACTTCCTTTGTATATTATGCTTTCCATATTCTGGTCGTCTGTCAACCATTATAAACTCTTTTGAGCTCTTAAAATATTTATAAAGCTATGAAAAGCAGTTATATTTTCTCCATGTCGAGCTCTTTAACATTTCAATATCAGATCACTGACCAATCACCACCACCACCTATGGTTGTCAATATCTTGGCCATTTTTCAATAGCATAGAACAAAATATAAATGTTTTCCCAAATTTCACATGTTTCACAGCAGCGCTGATGCAGCTCAGTTCATTTCCATGTGTCATGGCATTAACAAAATTCCCATTTTAGTTATGATTCTACAGTTCTCTTAAAACAACAATACTCCATAGGAATTGGTCTCATATAAAAATCTCCATTATTCCTTGGTCAACAATTATTGTGCATTCCCTTCCAAGATTTATACGGAAATGATCACATCACCACAGGAACAACAGTAATCAACGGAGACAATGGATAGGTAGCGCAACTGTCACATTTCAAATAGCATGAGGTGAATTCTGTTGAGATTGGCCTTGTTTCTGAAAAGGTAAAATGCACTGACCACATTTACAACACCTGCAGTGGACCTGAAATTTTGACTCCTGACGATCAAATATATTACACATTGCAGCGATCATGTAACAAGATAGAAAATTCTCATCCGCTCATCCGCTAAACCTCCCTTCATCATATACTCGAATGTTGGCGCTGATCTCGCCTTTCAAAACAAGTTCTGGGAAACATCGGCTACCTTCATTAAATATTGTAGCAATGCATTCTTCGTGAAATCTGTAACGAGAGTAAAAGAGATATTACCATAGAGAAAAATATCATATCCATAGCTATAATATTGAATATATCCCACCATACCAGGTTGCATCGTGCAACAAGCTGCTGCTCGATCTTTATATAATAAAACTGACTTGAGTCTGAAGCTTGTACTAGGAATTGTGGGTACGGCTTACTTCTAGTCAGTTTTATTATATTATATCAATCTGAGATGAATCGGAAATAATCAGCTGTCACGATCACGTAGCCTCTGTGTCTCTGTGTCAAAATCAACTTTACCGTACTGTAGATCCTATACTGATCATGTTAATATGGATCAAATCGCCTTCAATTCACCGTAAAGTTATGCTGTAATGTTGCAGTCTCTTTTACATGGGAACCCCTTTCCATGGGAATTCTTTTCGTGTTAAACTCTGCGACTCTTCTGAGCAATGTTTGATTATCTGATCCAGCAAATCAGTTCGATCTCTCTCTGAAAGAGTCAAATTTTGCATCAAGTATCGTCCAATTTTTCCCCCTTACGGACTGCCTGTCCATGTTGGCTATGCCGGAAAGAACACACAACGATGTTTGATTAAGCCGCCATATACTCCGTTAAGGTTCAAAAATCTGCAAATGGTTGTTGAAGACGTACAGGCAAACTAGGCGAATCTAATAGAGTATAGTGACACCAGGCTATATGGATGAAACACGGGGTTTAACAATGTCGCCTGTTAATGCTTAGCTAACCGCTGACGAGATGGTCTGACTTTACAACTAACCTCTATTTAAACCAGAAACCCCCGCGAATGTTATAACAGTTCATAGGACGCCCACCTATTATTAACATTTCACACCTTCACATATGTGATACTTGCTCCCCCAGGAAAAAGTAATTTCGTGCTATTTCCTCCTGCAAGCGCAAGAAATTATATATATAAATTCCCGCTGCATGAAAAAGGAGTCCTTTGACATGTATCCCTTATCAACTTTCTCAGTGTTCTTTACGGAGACTTGTTATCAGTTTCTTCTTGTAAATACGGTCAACAATAACATTTATGACGTTTAGTCAGTGGCACATTGGTAAACAAAGATTGAAACATCAAATGAAACAAACCGGTAACCTTCATCGAAGAGATGTTCAGGAATTTGGCGGATTCTATCCACCGCATCGAAAGTGTCTTTCAGATTGTAGTTATTTTGAGTTAACGGGTTCAGGAGTCCTGCTTGGTATTTGCCAACCGAATAATAAGCCGTTCCTGTTGTATCAATGATGGGTCGGAAGGGTGGTAAAGTATCATATTGTCTGTGAGTCTTTGGGAGTCCATGGGCTCGTGCCGGTCTAGTTGAACGAGGTCGCATTAGCTTAAGCTCTTCGTCACTGATCTCCTTCCTGACATGGATCGTGTTTAGGTATCTTTGTAAGGTTGTGAGCTGTCTCATAATCGGGTCCTGGTTAATTAGGCGGAATTTAGTTCGATCAGAAAAGATTGCAGTGAGATTGTCAATATAGTTTTAAGCAAAACAACGCCACTTCTTTTATCAGGTTTGAGAATGACAAATCTCTCCAGGCCAGGTAGGTTTAAGCAACGTGGA
>JAVTVY010046439.1:0-20730 GCA_036873755.1 Hanleya hanleyi
ATGCATTAAAAACATGAAAATACACTAAAATTTATGCAACAAAACGATCTCTCTCAAATAATCTAACATACAATATTCTTTTACTCGACTAAAAAGATCTTCCAAAGCAGCTGCTCGATAAATGTTATCTAATACAATCTTAAAATCTATACAGTCGATAAGAATATGTTTCACCGTGAGATCTTCGTGACATGGAAATACACCTTGGAACTGACTCTGTTTTCAATACAATACAATACAATATTTATTTATCCTCAGAATTACAAACGTAAAATACTAGCTCACAAGAGCTAATATATCTGAGCTAATTAAATAACACAAATACAATAAATAAAATAATAGGCATATTAAAACAGGCTGAGATTTAGAGGCATGGATCAGTTAAATATTGATATATAAGATGCAATAAATTTCAGCAAATGCTCGTGAATTAATCGTGTATGGCCGATTCTACATCGTCTAATCATGGCTTGATCGAAACGTTTCTGGCTGTTCAGATGAGTATAGTCTACTCGTGAAGTTTGTGGATATCCATAGCATCCCACGATGATTTAAACAACTTTCTCACATAAGCACAGATAGATGGTCTGAAATCACTGTATGGGATTCCAACAGGATCAACCGATCTAGCCTTAACCATTTTATCAGCTTTAAATTGTTTTTGCCGTATCAAAGATACCATATTTGTTTGCATATTAGAGGGGAATACATTCCAATATTATATATATTTGAAAGAAATACCAAAGCCTTGACCACTTAACCAGTGCTGTAACTTAACGCCTGCCCGCATGCAATTGCAGGCAAAAAAATGTGCGGACATGCCGTACTTTCGATACTCCTGCCCGTGGGGGCATGCACTTTATTATCACTCACTTGTCTATTATTTAATGGCGGGCATGCACTTGTTTGTCTATCATGTATTGGTCAACAATTCTACCTAAATCATCGTCGTTTATGTTAAGTTTCTCGTTATCGTCGCGCTTGGAGTATGTCGATATTCACCTCCACATAGAAGAGCTCCCATCGTTCTCCGTATCCAAGGATATATTCTCCATGATTCGATTATCTACCACGGATAGCTCAACTGTATACGATCACGCGATAAAAGCCGCTTCGTGGAGAGGGCACGTATTGGCCGCCATTTCCTGACAGATGCACAAGTTTTTGACGAACTATTCGCCAACAAACAAAACAACAAACACTGGAACATCGTCCGAGCGCAATAGACTATATGACAGAGAAAAACGCAAACGAACCTTCGTGCCTTCATGGCGAGATGAATTTCCGTGGTCGGATGAAATCAAAGGATCAGACGGGCAAAACGTCATTGTGTGTAACTTATGTCGGTCATATGAGAAAGTAAAGCTTAACCCGACACATAAGGACCGCCAAGATAAAAGTTTTCTGTACGGGTCAGTGGCCTACCGAAAAAGTTCTCTTCAGACACACGAACAAAGTACATCCCATAGAGTTTACACAAAAAGGAAGAAAAACGAGACAAAACTTGAACCGTGTCGAAACAAAATTTTGACTTCATTCAGTGAGACAGAACAATCAAGGCTTTTAATACTGTTCAGAAATGCTTATGCTGTTTTGAAAGCTGGCAAGCCTTGGACAGATTACACCTTTTTATGTGAATTGGACAAAGTGAAGGGGTTGGATGTGGGCCATACCTATCTAAATCGTCAAAGTGGTGTGGCATTTGGGAGGGCCATTGCCTACGTCATTCTAAAACAGATTGTTTCCTGCTTTTGGGAATCCAGGTTTTTCACTATAATATTAGATGAGTCCACAGACTCCATGCAGCCACAAGGAACAGGTTATTCTTTACACAAGATTTTCTTCAAATGGGAAAATATCAACTGTATTCTGTGGAATATTTACTGTAACCAGGCCAAATGCTCAGCAGATATTTAATGGTCTGCTAGAAACCTTGAAATTATACGGTTAGGATGGGAGAATAATTCACAAGGTGAATCAGAGGATGATGGTGACAAAAATAGGGAGTCTGACTTGGAGAATTCCCCTAGTGAGTCTGACGGTGAACAACAACTCGGAGATGGGACGCCGACCAATTCTGATGGCGATTCTGATGGTGAAGACGCAGACAGCAGTAAGGAAGAAATTGTCAAACCCGTCCCGGTGCAAATGTTGGATCGTCCTGTGGATATAACTGCCCCTGCTCCACAGTTAGTTGGTATGATAAGTGATGGGGCTAGTGTTCTTAGTGGAAAGAATGCTGGGGTTCAGGCCTTGCTCACTAAGGCTGTAAACCCACACCTTGTTTATGTTTGGTGCGTTTCTCATCGTTTACAGCTTGCGTTGAAAGATTGTCTGAAACGACGCAAACAATTTAATGACCTTCTGGAATATTTGCAATCACTCTATAAATTTCATATAACCAGTAATGTGGTGAGTGCGTCGTTTCGAATGGCAGTGAAGGCTAAACTTAGGAAAGGCAGTTGTGCAGTGATAAGGGTTGATGGAAGGAGATGGGTTGCTCATGCAGTGAATGCATTAACCAATGTGCTGAACACAATAGACTGCCATCATGATCAGTTAGCTGCTATTCAACTGGAGGTAGGTTATAGTGCTGCTCAGAAGGCCAAGGCCAAGTATTTCTATCAAAAACTCACTGACAAAGTGTTTGTTGAGACTATGGTGTTTATTTTGGATGTTCTCCGTGAACTATCTAAATTTTCACTGCTTTCACAGAAAGCCAATTTGAGTTTCACAGCTGTACAGTCTTCACTAGACACCCTCATTGACAGGCTGACTGGGATAAAGGATAATCCTTCCAGTGGAAAATCTTGGAAGGAGTATGACAATCCAAGCTCTGAACTGCAGAAAAATATCTCAGCCTGCCAGATAAAGAACTTGTCAGCTTCCCTTCATAATGAGATAAAGACAAGGACTGTGACAGACCTTCTCAACTGTGTCCAGGAGAGATGTACAACCTCCATGCCCACAGAGATCGGGTCACTGTCTCCTTTTTATGACCCTACATCCTGGATAATGGACAATCTGTGTTCTTTGGTTGGTGTGGCCACAAATGGAATAAAACAGTATCAGGCTACTAACTGGATGGACAAAGAGCTTGAGGAAGCCATGGAGACCAGACTGATCGCTGATCAACTCACTCGGGCAGGTGTTGAAGTTTCTGAGGTGGTTGTTGAGTGGAGAGCATTAAAACGCAAAATGCCACATCTGAAGCTCGACTGGGAGTCAAAGGCAGACATCACTCGCCCTTCGCCGAACCTTTCCTGACCAATTATCATTGCTAAGCTTCCATCTGAAATGTTCAGTAATCTTATCCACTTCATCGACTTTCTTGGTGCATTTGGTGTATCAAGTGCAGAGGCAGAGAGGGGATTCAGCCAGATGAAGGTAGTGAAAACGGACAAGCGAACCTGTTTGAAACAAACGCCATTACAGGATCAGTTACTCGTAAAACTCCAAGGCCCAGAAACAATTAAATTTGACCCTGTTCCTGCCATACAGGCATGGTCATCCAGTCTGTTAGACAATCAAAGAGTTGTCCGAGCAAAACGGCCATCCTTCATGGAAGGGCAAACTGCCCATTTTGGGCCAAAACCTAAAAAACCCAAGTAACTCTTGAACTGCAAGTCGCAGAATGTCTTCGAAAAGTCAGTCAGTCAGTCTTAATCAGATTTTATTGTGATGGACCAGGAAAGTTAGAAAATTGTCCAAGTTCAAACTTCAGTGTTGATAAAATTGTGCTGTGTTCTTATACTTGGATTGGAATCAGAAACTGGAAAATGGATACACTGTCGTGAAGTGCACCTATTATTGAGATTATTTTGATTATTTTTCAGTCAGCTGGCTCAGCATTGATTGTTTAACTGCTAGTGTGTTCATGAAACACTTGGATTCAATAGTTTAAGGATAAAATATAATTGAATTTAATGAGATTATAATTTACATGTGAGAATGTTGTGTTCAATGATAAAATCTTGTTCTTGAAAACATTTTGCTGTGATTAAGAAGTATTTCAATGAGATTAATTTACATTATTTGACATAAATTGGTAATTGGAGTGGTAACATTGTTGGGTTTTAATACCATAAATAAAATGAATGATATAAACCATGTGTAAACTGTGTGGTGGATTTTTTTTTTAAATTATTACTCGGTATTAGCTTAGTTAAGGCAAACTGGTTCAGCTCTTAGAATTCCAGAGATAGCATAGTTTCTTAGATTAACATAAATCTTCAACAGAAAAAATCTGAGAAAATTGCTTTGGAAAACTTTTTAGTCTCTATAAAAGATTTATCTCTATTAACATTGCTTATCTCAAAGATTCTAAGACCTTACTCAGCTCCAAGTTATATGCTGTAGAACACGTTAACTTACAGCGGCAATAACAACAAAACACAATTGTCGGAAAATAGATTTTAATTGTTACTTGAATGAATACAGTACATGTACTATTCGAGTGAAACGCTGGGGTGCGGGCCAGGCAGTCTTCATTGTGGGCAGGCTGATTTAGGCTGGAGCCTGCCCTGATTGCAGGCAGTCCAAAAAGGGGGCAGGCTGATTCAGGCTGGAGCCTGCCCTGACTGCAGGTTGTCCAAAAAGTTAAGTTACAGCACTGTTAACCTGTAATGTCATGCTTTAAACCGTAATAGCAGCTTTATCTGTCGCAAAACACGTCACGCCGGAGACGAGAGAGATGTCCAATGGGAATGCAACACAGTTTATGTCCAAAGCGCATGTTTCAAAACGACAAACCGCGCAAAAACAAAATACTTGAAAATGAAAACAAATGAACGAAAGATCAAAATAAGTAGCTAGCTGAGTGCTTAGTAGCTAGCAGGTCCTCCGCCAAGTAGCCTGTTTGAGAGCGTATAGCAAATACGTTTCCAATATCTCCTTAAATATAACTTGGAAAGTGTATATGTGTATGTGGAAAGAGACGTTTATCTGGAATTGTTGAGACAATTTGAGGCGGTTTGGGAAGCAGAAATGGGTAGTGTACACTGGAATGTAAGTCTGTAGTTGTATATGGATTTGTGGTTTGTGAGGTTTATAAATCGATGGATGGAATAGATAAAGATATCGCGTTCACAAAACAGATGGATATAATATGGGTGAGTGAAATCCAAGCTGGTCAGTGGCAGCCATCTTGGAGTCCAAGATGGTCAATTGCAGCCATCTTGGATTACATACTACCTCAATGAAAATCAATACCACTGGCCGTCTAACTGATGTAAAGCACCTTCACAAGTTTGAAATCAATCAGATGATTTGTTCTCACGATACCGCGTTTACAAGATGTGGAACGGACGGAATCCAAGATGGTCAATGGCAGCCATAGTGGATTACGTACCTCAGTGACAATCAATCCCAATGGTCATCTAACTGATATGAAGCACCTTCTCAAGTTTGAAGTCGATTGGTTGAGTTGTTCTTAAAATATTCTTAAAATGTTGACAAGATGCAGGATGGACGGCATCCAAGAAAGCCAATGCCAACCATCTTGAAATACATATTACCTCAACAAAAATCAATACCAATGGCCGTCTAACTGATGTGAAGCACTTTCTCGAGTTTGAAGTCGATTGGTCGAATTGTTCTCGAGATGTCGCGTTCACAAGATGCGAGACGGATAGAATCCAATATGGTCAATGGCAGCCATCTTGGATTACGTACCTCAGTGAAAATCGATACCAATGGCCATCTAACTGATGTTAAGTACCTTCCCAAGTTTGAAGTCGATTGGTTGTTTTGTTCTCGAGATATCGCGTTCACAAGATGTAGGACGGATGGAATCCAATATGGTCAATGGCAGCCATCTTGGATTACGTATCTCAGTGAAAATCAATACCAACGGCCGTCTAACTGATGCGAAGCCCCATTCTCAAGTTTGAAGTCAATTGGTCGAATTGTTCTCGAGATATCGCGTTCACAAAATGTGGGATGGACAGAATCCAATATGGTCAATGGCAGCCATCTTGGATTACGTACCTCAGTGAAAATCGATACCAATGGCCATCTAACGGATGTTAAGAACCTTCCCAAGTTTGAAGTCGACTGGTTGTTTTGTTCTCGAAATATCGCGTTCACAAGATCTGGGACGGATGGAATTCAATATGGTCAATGGCAGCCATCTTGGATTACGTACCTCAGTGAAAATCAATACCAATGACCGTCTAACTGATGTGAAGCACCTTCTCAAGTTTGAAGTCGATTGGCTGATTGTTCTCGAGATATCGCGTTCAAAAGATGTGAGACGGACAGAATCCAATATGTCAATGGCAGCCATCTTGGATTACGTACCTCAGTGAAAATCAATACCAATGGCGGTCCAACAGTTGTGAAGCCCCTTCTCAAGTTTGAAGTCGACTGGTCGAATTGTTCTCAAAATATCGCGTTCACAAGATGTGGGACGGACGGAAGGACGCTGAGACGGAAGGACGGACGGCTAGCATTTCCAAGTCTTCCACCACTTCGTGGTGGAGACAAAAACAGTGGTCAACTCACAGAAGCGTAACTAAACAGGAGTGTATCTAATATAAGGAAACAAAAAAAACATTAAAACAAGTTTGCTTCAAAATCTACTACAAAATAAAATTGCAAATGGCGGTCAAGTTGGATAGGTCAGTCGAAGAACCCGTATCCTCATGATTCTGCTGTGTTAGCGCCATCTATACGGCAGGGGAGGTAATTTAAAACCGAGTTCTGCCTTCGACAAGAAGGTATTTCAGGTTAGGAGTCTACTGCAACACGCACGTACTGGTGGAGATTGTTCAGCCAATTGTTCTGCCTTTCTCCAACGAAATAGTTGATGATTAATCGAACATTAGATGAATATTTCATAATAAGCGGGAGAAATTCCGGACTAGTTTGTTTAGGTCATACCGCAGCCATGGTGATATCTAACTTGGTCTTTCTCATCCATCGTTCAAATTGTTACCGAAAGTATGCCAATTTGTGTTTTCAATCGAGTGAACTAGAAACTACAAGCTTTAAAAGCAGTTTAAGACACGAACTTTCGAAGCTCAGATTTTTTAGTGATACTGAAAATCCCACGTGTAAGCTTAAAACAGAACAATTTGTTGCATAAATAAATCTCAGTAGTTCCTGAGATATGACCAAAAAAATGTTCATATGCAAATGTGGCTGCTCACACCGTAAGTAGAATCCAAGATAATTAGACAGATTGGTTTTTCTCATTATTTCACTTCTAATAATCCGGTTAGGCTGCATGGTCTCTTAAACCTGGTCAGCATGCCATACTGCAAATTTTAATGTAACTATTTTGGAAATCAATATAATAACCCAAAACGGTTACCATGGTAACCGGTTGCTATGGGTAATAATTTGTGAAGATGTCCATCTCCGATTTTCACTTCGAGTTTGATTAATATTGCCTGAGATATTGATAAAACAATTCCACCTGTGACGTCAACAAATGTCATTTGCATACAAGAGAAAGTTAGGCCTGCCATATCTCGGTAACCGTTTTGAGTATCTTTACGAGATGAATACAGTACAGGTAACATCCTCTTCAGAATTTCAGGTCTATTTAAATCTGGAGAATCCATAGAGCGTTATAGTCCCGTTTAGGAATAAACCGTATTATTGAACATCGAGCTCGCTGAAGAGAAAATGTATTTCATGTGATGTCGCCTGTCAAAACAACTTCGCCTGCAGACTGTTCGGCTATCGACATATTTAGATATTTCAGTTTGATTTCAGGGGAGCGAAAAAATGCTTCCCTTTGCTGGCAACATGTATGACATTACTTAGATGTCTCTCTTCTCGTCTTCTGAATCACTCTTCTTAAAATTGTCTAGAATACAATATAGCTCTCAATGATGAATAATGCTAAGCCAAGCCTTTCTGTAAGCCAAACATGGATTTTATGCATGTGGCAGTGTCTCATACCCATTAAGCCAGGAAGGACTACCCGTAGTGAGAAGTTGCGGCACCTGGTCTTTATTTCTCTTTTTCCATTGTCTATTTTCTACTGTCTATATATATCGCTATAAATGAATGATGTAGGTACGGTAGTATATAGCACGGCTCCATATGGTACCTATATGGGCATCAGTGTAGAGCGGTGTTCAACTCGTGAAAAAACCTACCCTCCCCTCCCCCAACCAAACTTTCCCCCCTATCTCTGGAACGACACATAATTGAGAGCTGACACTCCATGACTTCATAGGTTATCATATTGGGGTCAAAATGGAGACTATGTAGGAGTACCAGAATTTTTTTTTTTTTTTTTATTTTCTTTAAAAAAACGACCAAAAAATTCCTCCTGGGAAAGTGACGGCACTCTGACGTAATCATACTGACCAGCTTGGATTGCGTTACATTTTCTGGTAGAGCTACACTCAAGCGATAAGAAAAATATCTAGGAGAGCCGAAATGTCATCCCCATCCCGCAGGTCTTGGACCCCCAAATCATCTTCCTCGCCCTACTTCGTCGGTCCTGTGGCGTTAGTCACACTGCTCATGTTGAAAACAGAATTTCATTTTATGCATGTTCCTGTTGGAATGGTTCGATAAATTGGATGGCTATACATGGGTTCTCTGTCGTAACACGATGAGTGCTGGTGACGCGAACATGTCGTGCAACCGTTTCCTTCTATCCAAGTAGTCCTACCCTGCATCATGATTTCCTGTAACACTGCCATACAGACAATAGTACACTATCCAATATTCCAACGAAGTCACAAAGGACTACGTATGTTTACGGTCAGAACAGGTGCAGTAGAAGTGCCAAAAATAAAATATTACATATACAAGAAATTGTTCAGTTGGCATGAAGTACAATATAATATTGTATATACTCAGAAAAGTTTCAAGGCACAGAGTCTCATCAGTCTCGAATAACAGGCCAGGGCCGTGAAATAGTGCATTCGTGCAAAATCGCCAATTTGGGGCGAAAACACCTCATATTTGTTTCTATAAACATATGAAGATAAACGATAACCAGAACCAGCTTGATACAGAATACTCTCTGTTCAAATGCGTAGACTAAATATGGTTCTGGTTATCGTTTATCTTCATATGTTCACAGAGAACAACAGGAATTGTTCTCACCTCAAAATCAACTATTTTGCACAAATGCACTACTTTACGGCCCTGCATGTTACTCGAGAATCATGAGACTCAGTGCTTTGATTTTTTTTCCTGAGTATACTATTAGTTATTCAGGTTTTCCCTGACGCCTCAGGGTGCATGAGTTTCAGGGAGGGTCGTAACTTTCCATACACCCGGGGGAAAACCTGAATAACGAATTTATTACTCCTAAAGCCTTTTATCTTATAGTAAAAATACTGAAAAAGGCCTATCATTTATAACCAACGGTACAACGGACAAATCCAACGGGCCATTTCGGTTACGAAACTGTCCGCATTTTGCTACGGCACTGTGACAAATGCGCGCCACACACAATCCATTCGATCTGCTTTCGTTCGGAAATCGACTTTTATTTTTGGAACAAATCACACCTTTTTGGTGAGTTATGTGTCCGAAACTTCAGTAAAAATAATGCAGTATGACTTTATTCCATTAAATTTTGACGAGTGAGCGAAAGTTATTCCATAAATATTGAGATATGGTCAGCTGAACTTTCGAAGCGAGAGCGTCGTTTCCAATCGCACGTGAGTTGTTTTCTATATACCCCGAGTAGCAAGATATCACTCGGGGTGTATGGGTTTAAATACGTCCCGACCTTTTAACCAATCACAATCCAGATATTGAATACAAATTTGCTTGTGGGGTAATAAAATATAATATTGTACTCTGTGCCAATTGAACAATTTCTTGTAGTTGAATTATTTTATTTTCGTACTTTTTGGTACACCTGACTTGGGGTCAATTACCCATCTAAAGATACAAGGTCCTTTTCCATGTTATATATCGTCCCACTCCATTCAAAACCCCAAGTGAACCGTGGCTGTCTCACGTATATCGAATACAAAGAATAGTTTCCTCGTATCAAATTATATGTCAGGAATGGTTCTTGAACAAGAAGCTTGGTGCGGTATTGCGTATTCTTTTTAGAAGAGCCCTTGTTTATCCGAGGCATTGTATACAAAATATTCTAAACTAAATATAGGCTGTGAAAATGATTAAACATTTAATTTCCAAATACAAATTATTTTGTAGAATAAAATTCATACTATATTACTATTGTAAATTATTTTGTAAAATAAAGTTTGATAAACATTTGAACTCATAAATGTGCTTGATAATGGAATTAAATCCTTCCGCGAAACGTCACTAAAGAGAAGTTGTTACCCATATAAACTGTTTTGTAATTATCACGTTAATGTTCAAATATTTAAAGGTGAACGGTAAAGCTTTAATTTTTTCTAACATACATCTTGTGTTATGTGATATAACTCTCATACGATTTTGGGGAGAATATATTTTGCTAAATTGGACTAATAACGATATTAAAATTATCCTGTATTGAAAACTTACATCGCTTGTCTCTCTTTGCTTATAGAACGTTACGACATTATAGCGGTTAATGTATCCTTACATGATGTCATGCTTCGTCGGATGAATGAGTTAAGTTTTCGAAAGTTGTGGCTCCCGTTTTCTGGTGGTATAAGTTTTGACTTATCGTATACTAGGAAGAAGAAAATAATCCACAGAACTATTACCAGACATAAACAACTATAACTACGAAGGCCTTGATTTCTGGCATTTTAGTAGAACATTGGAAAGTTTTGCAGTTCACCTTTAAATCCAATATCTGCTGTGCCAGATCGTATCGGCGTCATTTTCAGTCGATTGATCATGGTGAAATTTAAAATGGCGCCCATGAATTGTCATCAGAAATTTGCGACCTTTTTCCCTTTTTCGGCTTCTTTCTGTTTCAAAGGGCATGAGATTATTTCATTTGATCTACGCTAATGATTCCCTAACATACTGAGCATTTTTATGTTCCAAAAAAAAGCAAATGGACAAAAACGGTTAAAAGCAAATTGTTTACTAACAATGTGACGTCACTGTCACGTCATCATGGCGGCCATCTTTGATTTTTCGTGCACTTTCAGGTAAAGATTGACCCAAGGTTATAGTGGGCTAAGTTTCAGCCCCTTGCCTTAGGGATACCGAAAGTATTCAGAAGGGGTACAGCCCCAAATCGCCCAGGCCAGATATAGGGTTAAAAACTGTACCGCCGCATAACAAATAAAGCACGACCCATCGCAAATTAATGATAGAATGCATGGATACCGTAATTCATATCAACTTGGGAGATAACAATTCTAACAATGTTGTTGATGTGTCCTGAAGATTTCAGCGATAAAAACTGGACTTTTTGAATACGACCAATCAAAAAAATGCACCGCCGCAGAGAAAGTATGTACGTATGTCAGTTCAATCCATCTGTATATCGACATGGATTATATAACTAAAATTTAGGTATTCGTGTGAAATGTAAACTGATTAAACAACAGGAATACCAGGTAGAGAAAAACTATATATCACACCCACTGTTAAATAATTTCCAGTCCTGGGAAATATAGTCCGTTCTTTCCATAACATAGGAAGCGGACTAAAATTCCTAGCCGAGAAAATCAGCAAGTCACTGAAATAAAGTGTTTTTTTTTCGTTTCTTGGGAAAATAAACAGCAGTTAAAATATTGTTCATATACATTAAAAAATCCTTGATTTGATCGTAATCGTTCATGACAGACGCGTTGCGGGAAAAGCAAAAATATCGAGCGCAAAAAAGAAACCGTCATGGCTTTCGCTGTCGCTCTACTGGAGTAAATAATTTTTGAATAATTGTAGTTTTACATGAAAACGACGGTATATCTGAGATAAATCAGATTTTTGTGCCGTATTAGCGAAATCGGAAACCGTTTTAGCACTTTTTGCGTCTATTCTCTCAGGGTTACTCAGTTCAAATGACCATCGGTTATTAACGTATCTCCATAAAACACAGCTGTAATCGATTAGGGGCCTTTTTTATATATTCCATACAAGGTTTTTCAATTTTAGAGCAGAGAGAAATATATACTCATATACAGATTTGAGGTCACTGAGATGGTCGAAATATGTAATATATTTATAGTGCTTATTTATTACGTTCTTTACTCACACTTTCACCAGATGAGATCACTTTCACCAGATGAGATAATTTTTTGCATCTTGGTTGCATGCCATCTTGCGAAATTTCGAAATTATGGTGAAGTCGTGAAGCGAAGCTGCTAATCGATTTTGCTGAGGTGTATATATATGCTTGCCAATGATCATACTCACAAGTCCGGCCATTGATCGCCTGATCGAGTCCCGGACCCATTTAGTGCTTATTCGCTTGAGTGCCAATCAGTAATTCAGCAAATCACCCCTCGTCATTCTATATTTTTTCTTGGGTCCCTGCCGATTGAAATTTCCTAAAGTCACACCTCTAGAGAAACTTACAATTTAAATAGGCAGGCGAGAAATAGATATCTCGTTCGCTGGAGAGAAAATATGTTCAAACGTACATCGGGGCCGTCTGTAGACTGCATGGGTGGCTCTTTATTTCATATGCAATAGTTTTCAATAATGCAACGGCGTTTAATAAATATATGAGTAAATTCGAAATTGAGACAGGACTTATAGATGTGTTTCGTGGTATAATGAACTGATTGAACCTTCGATTTGGCGGCGTGGGGCTAAGAATAAGAATCTACATGCGAAAAATCTCTTACGTAATGGACGAACATTTTGTTCCCTTGTTTTGACTCTGAGCCGTTAATATACCTCTTGGAAACGGTCTAAGAATTGTACAAAGCGTTATTCTTCGTGCTTCCACTTCCAATCAAATCCCACAAAAAAGAAGATTTGTTTCTTTGAGCCGTCGCTTACGTTTGACGCTCACAAACCACAGCTTTTCAATTCAAATACTTGTATCTATAAATTCCACTTAGACCGGTGCTTAACTCACGTCAATTAATGTGTCCATAGGAATATCTACAACAAAATACGAGATACAGAAACGTTATCCAAGAATCATCGGGTTTAATTGGGATATCGTTGGATAGAAGTCACAATTGTGTCCAGGAGCCGCACAGCCAGAAAAAAAGTGATGACCCATCACTCTTCAATGGTGATCAGACCTGGTCATCACCTTAACGTTAGGTGATAAGTTAGAGCCAACACCTTTAAATGGCGACGGCCCTCGTCTTATAAGGGTAACGATTTTGCCTCATTACTCTCAAAAGTTGATGACCTAAATTTACAATCATTTGCTAATCACTCTTCAGAGATGATGGCCATCATTTTTAAAAGTGATCATAAAAACGGGTGATGGTTCTTACTCATCCCCTTTTCTGACTACACTAACGCGAAAGTGTCATTCCGTCACACACCCCGCGCGCAGACTTGTTTGGCTTTTTTCAGAATGATCCACATCTTCCAGTAAACTAAATACCGAGTGTAGATATCTACGACTTTGCCTAAGGTTGTGACATGCAATTGAGTAATGCTGACTGGTTTTGAAAAATTAAAAACCTGAATGGGGTAGGGGTAATTCAGCCCTCATAACTGTGCGATCTGAAACTTAAAAGCGAAAATTTGTCTCCTTTCCGATAAAATAATCCGAATTTCTCCAGCTAGTTTTGCCTCGCCGTAGTGACTTCATATACCCAGGGAGCATTTTTTTCATGATTGTTGGGACATATTTTTCCCGATTTTCTCTGTGTTTTTTTTTTCCACAGTTCTTGATGTATTTGGCATATAATCTAGAATATATATGTCTCTCTGTTAATTCTAGACCAGATATACCTTCTACTAAAACCGCAGCGAGCATGCAGGTCTGCTCGTCAGATGACACTATTCTCCGTTTCCACCATTACTGTATGTTACCGTTCACTTAAGGCGGTTCCATGAGAATCTGGAAAATAAATGTCATTTTACTATATTTTGACAAGAGGTTTATCGTAGACCTTCAACATTCGAAATAACGGATAAAATTAAGTCACCAGGCTTATTTTCTGCATAATCTAGTATTTTATATAACCTATAATATCCTTTAGTCCAACTATGGGATTAGATAGGAATTCCATGAAAAACGCCTTTATTTTCATAGAAAATTCATGTATCTGTTAAGATGCTAAAATGTCATTTTCTTCAAATACCAACATACATTTTTTCTGAAAAAATGCCAAATCGAAATATCTAAAATTGTGGGTAGCAGGCTTTTCTTCAAAGACACTTGAATGCAAAAATGGTCGGCCATGATTATGAAGTAAAATTCTTCTGATTTTGCCAGTATTCGCTACGATCTATTTGCCTTAAAATTTGGGGAAAATATCTCTCAGGTCCAAAATCCTCTCACAACTGTTCTCTTTAAACTTAACATTTTTTTTTTCATTCACTCTGATTTGAATATCTCTATCTTGGCAGATGCACAGAAACATGCGGTAGGTCAATAATTGAATTTCGCGAGAAACCTCCCTATGAAACGGTGATTCACATCGGATAAATATGGCTGTTTACTTACTAAAAGGACTTAGGCATCTTATATACGTATATAATACTGTACATCTGACAAAAGATATTATAATAGTAATTGACATATTATTTTATATTCTATATAGCTGTATTTTTACGTTTAGTGCCGTGTTATTTGTTTCGCGATGGATAACAAACCGCAAGGGGGCGAAATTCCCACCGCCATGTGTGTGTTTTAATGAATTATATCACGTCTGTCGCACCCCGTTGACCCTTGGACCTGACAGCAAAAGGCCTCTTCCGTTTTAAAATAATCATATGCGATGGAATTAAGAAGATGTTGTCGCTGGATACGAGTTAGCGTAGTGAGCATCGAGGCCTCAGGCATCGCTTTGAAGCGGAAAGCTCGCTACTGTCAAGATTCTGGGTAACGTCAAAACTTCTGGGACTTGACAAGTTGTTTTCTATCAAAGGGGCACCAAACATAATTTGAACCAAAACATACATGCATAAATTATTATTTTCTTCAGAGTGCTAAAAGAAAATCATGGCATTTTCGTAGATCGTATATAAGATTTGTGAGCTTATGATTTCGGGAAAGTTTTTTGATGCAAGACGGATGACAGTTATTGCCCTCGTCTCAGCAACTCTATTAAGATGGCGAGATATAGTTCCGTGTACTATTTTTCTTATCATTCAAATATTTTTCATATAGTTTTTTTTTTCTGCAAGAGTACACGTAAATATACTACACAAGATATATATACAAATAAGCGAAATATGAAATACAAGCGTCTAGTCCGTCATTCGATATTCAGTCGTCGTCCATTAAAGAATTTCCGCGTTCATAATCCAAAGACCTAATTCATATAATAGCATTAAGCACCGAATTAAAAGAATAAATCAAGTATACATAAAACCAGGCTAATTTCCCGCAAGAGAGAAGCGGTCAACAGTTTTCATTGATGCCAACAGGACATCATGATGTTCCAAAAATTATCAAATCCGTATCGCTGATCAGTATTCTTAATCCATATGATATACGTTGTAAAGTCGTTATCTAGAGCATATGATGTATCTCAGTCACACTTTGATTGTGACTGTTCATATGAACAGCGTCTTGCGTTCAAAGTCATTCAAACTGAAGAGAACGAATAGGTGCGCCATATATTTGCGTTTTTCCAAACATCATGACCACGGTGTGCCAAACATATATTTATTTATGTGGTACGAAATATACCGGGCAGTATATGGGAACTCTGAAAGGGAAACGTGATTTCAAGTTTGCCGAATGTTTGTCGTGTTCCCGTTTATATAGTTTCGCATGAAATCAAACCCGAGAGTTGAAACTTCAAGACATCATTATCTGTCATATTAGGACCCTTTCGTGCTTATACGCATAATCTCATGCTGGGGAGGCATTGCGGACAAATTCAAGATGTCACCCATGAGGAAAAATGCGTTTGGCGATTTCCGCCCAATTTTCTGCATTTATTTTCTTTTATTTCTCTCAGATAATAATTTTCTAAAAGACCGACAGAAGTCTTCAGAAGAAAATTTACAGAAATAAATATTGTTTCAATCTATTCAGATTGTGCAAAATTGCTTGACGCAAATATATATATAGCGTGGAAATCCAAATGTAAAGCTCTCTCTTTTGTAACCCATTCACCAGTAAATTCATCTGGATTTTATAGGGACTTGGATCGAGAAAATAAATAACAAATCTCACTTGTCACGCTGAAAATGTCTGACAAAATGTTTGGAAAATGGTAAGAAAATTAGAAGGGACAAGGGGATCACATTTATTCCGGGATAGTGACATTTTAAATTCGCGTGCTAGACAGACAAAATAATTCCTGTTGACAAAACGGCTTCGCTCATCAACATGTGGAATTGATAAAGGAAGTTAACCCTGACAATTCGGATTCAACTTGTTACAACGTTGATTAAGACTGAAGGCGGGAAATGTCCTATCGAATACTGGGGACCGTTTACAGCGACTCGGCGGTTATAGAACTGGCGTTGATTTCCACAGTTGGTGGGCGGAACAGTCGTGAAATATACAAGAGAAATTAACCCGACGTCCCAATCCATTTCCAGCATTCGCCGCCGTTTCGTACTCATCATGGCGGGGCGCTTGACATGTTTAATATGGCTTGATAGATTAATATTAATCACCTTGCATGTATCCGAGAATGAGTTCTTGGTATTCTCCCACCAAGTAAATTTAACCCTATCTGGCCTGGGTCCATTATGCCCCCTTTCTGTCTTTTCTGCAAATCTTATTGGCGTCATGCTGAGACTATTTGCATAATACTAGGTACAACGGAATATTCAAAATGGCGTCCACGAGGATCCCCAGAAAGAACCGTGTTTTCGGTCTTTTCTGATCATTTTTTTGCATTTTTCTTGCCAAAAATAACAAAAAAGTTATTTATTTTCCCAAAACTGATTATTGGCTGTCATAGTATTTAGTTTTCCAGAGAAAATATGAAAACGAAAAATGAAAAAACCCCAAAACATTGCCTCCGACAAGACGAATTCATTGTGAATTCTCGTAGATGGCAAGCGTCAGATCCGACATTCAATATCCAGCAGACGTCCATAAAAATTTTCGCGTCAATAATCGAAAGAACTATTTCGTATGACAGTTACCACCAATACCGAATCTGTATGCAATAAAAATAATAAAAACATAAGATTATTAATATCTCTTACAAGATAGAAGGGGTAAACAGTTTTCAATGATGTCAGCTGAAGGCCAAACAAGTTAAAGGTCAACGCCACGGCGAATGACCCTTCAAACAGGAAAACGTTCTCCCTACTATTATATATTCATATAGATAACAACTTCGAGATCATTCAGGACGACGTTTCAATACAGATACTAGAATCATTTTCAAGACAATGCCACTTATAGAAACAAGGATAGAACCTATATATTAAGAACCAAACAATATTTCACTAACCAGGTCTAGCGTTTACAATAATCGGTGCTCAAATAGGCATTCAGTTATCTTTGTTCGTGTATAGGGGTTCATTCATCCGCGTTCACTTAGGTGTTCAGTCATCGGTGTTCATAAACGTGTTCAGTCACCGGTGTTCATAACGGCGTTCAATCATCGGTGTCCATATAAGCGGTTAGTCATCGGTGTTCTTTAGGCCTTCAGTCATCTTCGTTCATATAAGAGTTCATTCATCGGTGTTCATATAGGTGTTCAGTCATCGATGTTCATGATGGCGTTCAGTCATCGGTGTTCATATAGGCGTACATTCATCGGTGTTCAAATAGTTGTTCAGCCATGGGGCATATACATGCAAAAGAATTCCTCGATAGAATAATTCCTCGATGAAATTCATTGCTGTTTTAATCAGGGAAGAACCTATAATAAGACCAAGACTGTTTAGAATTATATTCAATCAAGATAACTGGTTAATGTTTTCAGTTGCATATTGAAAGATGACAGTGCTTGGTGCATTCATAATCCATATATATATAGACTAGGACGTATTTCCAGATGGCATTTTCAATCGAACTAATTGCTTTGAAGTGTCGTTTTGCACGCTGGAAATACAAAAGCAAAGGCTTCTGGCCGCTTTGACGACCGCTCTTAAATTATCCTTTGAGCCAAATTTCGCGACTTCTCATTTTTGTTTTGAGAACGAAACGTGGCTTGAGTCGCACTTGTTACATTCTGTGGGAAGACAAACATAGAAGATAACATAAAAGATGCTAGAACAGTTCTTGTAAGGTCGAAAACGAGATCTCGTGGAGGGTGCTCTGCGGGTTTGGCTCGTTCATGGCGTGTTCCACAAACAAAGCATTACAGCACCATGGCGGCTGGCCGTGTAACTATTTCAGCTCGACTATTAACCGTGACAGAGCTATCGTTTCCACCACCGATTCTCTTTTAACTTCCGAAAACATTTCCCATGGAGAGGTTTTCTATCTGCTTGTATCAAACCAAGGGGATAGTGTCTATAGTAAAACGAGATACACTGGAACAAGTTTATCCACACGTGAAACGAATTTCCTCGTCCGTCTCCCCCGCTGTATGCACAGCGTACAGACATTTGCCGATCAGAAGGGCAAAGATTGTAAAAACCTCTTTGTGTTACTTTCTCCTTTATTCTTAATTACAACAGTGTAATTGTGACCAGGCATCTGAAGTGTTATATATCAGCGAGTGAAACACCCGCCGACCAGGTGTCCATCTCTAACCTATACAGCGAGGGACTGCAAAACAGACGGTACATTCCATCCAAAACATACCGATCGGTTGATATTACTACACATGTGAAATTCCCAATCTCTCTTACGAAGAAAACATATGTATCGGTGTTTGACATCAGATGGCTTTTAACAGAATACTCGAAAGAACGTAATCCAGCCAAAATAATTTGAATTCCACTTAACAATTTTCTTTCTTAAATTCCATTAGAACCACAACAGAAAGGATAGGCGACAGGGCCCGAAGAAATCTTTGGTTCCGTGTTTAACAAATTGAAGAAAAAAGCCATATAGCTTGATATAATAACGTGTAGCTCAGAATCAAGTTTATATTCTATATCTACCAACCTCTGTTCTTTGTTCCCTTTCAGACACATGCAAATGTGTAGTCTTCCTTTAACCTAACCTGACCTGGGTTTTTGGGACCTGTCCAGCCTCCCAACCCTTCCCACCCTAATTATTTTCTTACCCCTTAGGCTAGGGGGCTGAAACTTACCACAATCTACGCTTGGATCAATCTCTACCAGAAAAAGTAACAAATCCAAGATCACAGCTTTGATGACGCCACAGTGACGTCATTTTCAAAAAAGGCATTGTTTTGTCGATGTTTCGGTCAGGTTTTTCAAATATTTTATTCATTTCTTCATAAAAACTGCGGGATAAATTAGCAAATAATAACCTGATTTGAAATAAAATAGTTTTTGTCCACTCATCCTCGTGGAAAAGTAGGATTTTTAAAGACAAATGACGAAATCATCACTTCTCTGGTACTTCACATGACCGACATTTTGAATTTACCCAGGATCCTCTGCCCGCCGGATTATGCAAATAGGGCCAAATTGACCCCAATATGTGAAACTACAAAGTCTCGGAGTGTCAACTCTCAACTTCTTGTCGTTCCGGATATAGGGTAAAAAGTTTGTTGGTGGGGAGGAGCACAGGCCTGTTCGGGTTAACGGATTGCGACCCATGCACCCGAGCGGACTAACACACACCTGTTGACATTTGTCATTAATCTTGAGAACTATGAAAATGATCATATAATATAATGATAATATAATATAATAATATATATATTATTGAAAAGACTATTTCTCTTGGATTACAACTATGCGAATATACTGGTTGTGGTTTCGATAAGTATAAGTTTATTCCAGTTTTATTGCTTGTCTTTTCATAAAATGAGCCTCCAATTTCAAACGTTTATTTTTCGAGAAGTTCCAAATTTTCCAATAAATTGTTGCAGGTAAGTTTTTCGATTAGAATAACCCTTCAAAAAATATTATTGCCTAATATTTTCTTTTTTTCATAATTTGGTTTAGAATTTAATATTTATTTTCAATCCCGGACTTGCAATAAAATTCAAGTTAATCTTTTGGCAATACTCTCTGCCCCGAAAGCAGCGGTAGGTGCATTGGCGCGTGGCTCCCTGTCTGATTTGAGGTTCGTTATTGGGTCCCTTTCCTATATCTTCAGCCTTCGAAACAGGTTTAATCGATCATAGCTAGAATATTTGCGTCCCGAAGCTGCCAAAATTATCATAAATGGAAGCATATTGATCATTTTATTTGGAACAGTAAAATATGTTGATCCATACTAACCATATTTACACCAGATATCAACAGTTAAAAAGATTGTTCCATCTTGAAGAGATTTGAAAGTTACCGGGAGAACGAACCAGAAGTCATGCGAGGAGCCACGCGTCAATGCATCTGTCCTTGCTATCGGAGCGTATAGTATTATCCAAGGATTAACTTTAATTATAATAGTGCAAGTCAAACATTGAACAAAATTGGATAAAATGCAATGGTCACACTTTGAACATTAATATCTCAACCATGGTAACCAGTAACCAGACTGTGATGGTCACACTTTGAACATTAATATCTCAGTAACCATGGTAACCAGTAACCATGGTAACCAGAATGCGATGGTCACACTGTGAACATTAATATCTCAACAAACATGGTAACCAGTAACCATGGTAACCAGAATGCGATGGTCACACCCTGAACATTAATATCTCAGCAACCATGGTAACCAGTAACCATGGTAACCAG